>BLKR01002798.1:0-177042 GCA_011170035.1 Teleogryllus occipitalis
CTATTCCGCCCCGCTATTCCGCCCCGCTATTCCGCCCCGCTCCGCCCCGCTCCGCCCCGCTCCGCCCCGCTCCGCCCCGCCCCGCTCAACTCCACTCCGCATTGCTCCACCTCTCTCCGGCCCGCCCTCCGTCTTCCTTTGCGAGGTCCCCTCCCCCACCCTCTCCGCCCCGCTACGCTCCGTCCCTCTCCGCACGTTCCATCCCGCTCCGTGCGGTGCCTCCCCCCTCTTCGTGCCGGGGCGTCCCCACCTACCCCGCCCCCTCTCCGGCTACAACCCCGCCCTTCCCCTCCCCACGTGCAAGAGGCGAAGGTGGTAAGCGCGGCGAGGATAACGTTGTAAAGAAGGGCCAAGTTCGCTTGAGCGGATTGCGTGGAAGTCGATAGTGCAACAAGCAATTTTCCGCTCCCGCCGCCAGGCTCGCAGAGGGTGGAGGTGCGGGAATGTGTTGGAACTTGTCGGCAAAATTTCTGAGAGGTGTTGACGAGTGATGTTGGAGAAATCACCTTCGAAACTTCATTTCAGTTTACGACGACGGACACTGCGCTATTCGAAGTAGGGGAATAAAAAGCAACTCGTATGTTTGTAAACTCGAGTTTGTTTCTACAGATGAACAGTGCGCCTCAGAATAAATGTGAACTTCTAGAACATGTAATTGTTGAAATTTACAATTTTTTGGCAACGAACATGTGGTTGAGTAGGTTGCTCTTTCACTTCTTCAGACTCCCTGAAATAATCTCGATTTTCCCATTGCGAATGACACAGTTTTTTAGAAACATTTCCCCAGCAGCCTTGCCGCAAATTAGGCACGCATGGCGAACGGAGAAAATTAAAACTCTCTAGGGTTGAAGAAAAATTCAGGCGAAGATACCCTGCATTCCTTATCTTGTCTCCGTAAATACTGTCCTCTCCACAGGTAGCATACCAAAGTAAAGGAGCATGAAAATGGTTTACCCACTGTTTTCTTTTTGCATATTTTTTTCTCTTGATGTTTTAAACAACTGCTTTTCTAACGCAGTGGTCTGCATAGTCATAATGCACTCAGGGAGATTTTATTTATTCTTGTTTTGAAGTTTAATTTTAAGTACGACACTCGCGTTTCTTACACCTTTATGTTTCTGTAAACTTTTGCGCGTCCATAATTATCTATCATAAATGCCGATGTCTATTACTATAACACTCGACGTAGAAATCATATTCATCAGGTGACAGTATCAGGGCATTACAAAAAATTCACATACAATACATGTACATTATTTTACAACACTTTGCCAGATGACATTAAACGATTAAATTTGATTGAAAAGTTTAAATCCCAAGTGAAATCGTTTCTGCTGCATAACTGTTTCTATACAATTAGAGACTATACTGAGCATCACAAGAAAAGTAATATTAATTTTAACAATGATACATAATGCTTTATTTACCATTTGGACTGTATAAATGTGTATATACAACCTGTGACAACTATTGTACTACAGCCTCGGGGTCAATAACCCCCATCTCGATCAGGTTTTTCGTCCAGTTTCCCTGATCCATTGAGCAAATGCTGAGATGGCCCCTTGTTTTGCTTTTGGACATAAATGTAACTTCATTATCTGTGCACGTCTTCTAGAATTCAGTGGGAAATACAATTATTCAAATTATCGTTTCCATGTTGTCGCGGCAGGAAGTATTATTCCGAAGGACAACATGAATAAGAGCCAAAATTTATTGCCTATTTATCCTTGAAAATAGATTTTATTACATGGGAGTTTTTTTTCAACAATTTAAGTAGTATATGACTTAGTGTAGGGATCACTGAATTTTGAAAATGTGCACACAATTCACTTTTCCCCATATCACGTCATACGCAGTTTTTTCTCATCATAACTGTTTTTTGACGTAAAATAAATAAATAAATAAATAATTAAATCAGATTGCGTATGATCATTTACATATTAAGATTAATCTGTGCTGTAAGTTTGCACATCAATTGCTCACAACGAATAAATTCATCCGTTTTTTTATCAAAAATAGGCAAAAATTAATTTATATAAAATATTTGTATAAGCAAATAAAAAATCTAGGGATCCTTGGTTTCTATTATTCACATTTCAAGATCCATAATATCTTACACTTCAGATCGAATAATGAAGCTAATGTTGTTTTGATAAGTGGCTCAATACATTGTCAATTTATAATGTATACGTAATATAATGTTTGTGCATCATTACTGTTCTTATGGTTGGTATGGTTGATTTACCTAAACAAATAAATTTTAAAGTACATGTAACTAGCACAAAGGACTTTGAACATATATATTTCTATCGTCTTCAAAATAATTATGAAAATCTTTAACATTACATTTTAGTATAGATATTTTAATTTACTTTTATGATAATAATTCTTCACGCATGACATCTTTTTCTGTTACTGCGGATCTCTCTACGAGCGTCTATATCCATTACTCCGCTTAAAACAAAAAGTCGCTTCAAGGTCACGAGTTGGCAAGAGATAAATTTTAAACATTTCTTTGTGAATACTTTAGAAGAAAAAATAAGAGAGAGTTACTTTTACAATGTGACAATTTATTGAAAGTGTTGGTATAATATGTAAAATTCACAAAAAGCGTATACGTGAGTACAAGCGTTTTATTTTAAAGTTTAGATTTGTTAATTGTTTTTAGTTATAAAGCGAGGAATGCTAAGGAGCTGTTTACCAGTAAGAGAGATTGTAAACTTTTTTCGTGGGAAAGTGAGCGAGGTAGACCGGAAATTTCCAAATAGGGGGCAAGACAAGACACGGTTAGCTGGGCGGGGCTGGGCGGAGGAGGGATACAAAGGAAGAGACAGAAGAAGGCCCCGCCGCAAGGCGTGAATAAATGGAATTCCTTCTTCTGACTAATAATTAACGGTAATGAATACTCGTGCATCGCCGGGTACTTCTGCTAGTCACAAATAAAAATGAATTGGAATTAATTTGAATAATTTAAATTATTTGAGCACCCTACTACCACACAAAATTTCAACTGAAAATGTATTTAGTAGATATTCAAACATTTTCGTAAATTATACAACAATATTATTTATTTAAATTATCAACACTTGCAGGATTAATTCACAATAAAAATATTCATTTAACATATGATATCTAACCCTTCAATTTCAAATAAAATGTGTTTAATATATCAAAGAAATTAAACCTCGCATTTCTACCAACCCTGGAGCTCTAAATGTGTCCTTTGTCTTCCTCTTTCTCCAAAGGGTAATGAGTTTTCTTTCATAACGATCACGGATAACCAGAACTATTCTATTCACAAATTAATTTTTTTTCGTAGAAATAACTGGAGAGTAGAGAGAAAACTCCACAAATTCCACAACTTATCCACAACATGAATAAGAGCCAAAATTTATTGCTTATTTATCCTTGAAAATAGATTTTATTACATGGGAGGGTTTTTTTTCCTGTTTTCAAAATTTAAGTAGTATATGACTTAGTGTAGGGATCACAGAATTTTGAAAATGTGCACACAATTCACTTTTCCCCATAGCACGTCATACGCAGTTTTAACTGTTTGTTTGACGTAAAATAAATAAATAAATAAAAATTAAATAAATAAACAAGCTTAGCACAGGAGCCACGAATAATTGATTCGCTGACACGTTAGGCTCAGCGTCTCTTCACTGGTCGTAAGCAGTAACCCCACCAAATTCACAAGATCCTGTAGATCATGTTCTGGACACTTTTCATACAAACCGGGAAGTTTGTTGCTCAGTTTTCGAAGGATGTCGAGAGAAATGTAAGCAACTGATACATGAATCGTGATTTACGTAGAATTCCATACAGAAATACATCGTGTTGTGTCATACGCCGTGTTGTTACCTCACTACATATTCATACGCCTGTTGGTGTCATTCATTTCTTGACATTGGAGTGTCTGTCGTCAATTATTAGTTATTTGATATCACCTGTAGAGAGTGTGAATTAATTTCGTAATGTTTCCTCAATTGTCCTTCTGCAAAGGTAATTCAATGGGATAGCAGTTCCCTCACTAAGGTGAGCATCTATTCGGTATTGTATTTATTATGTTTTGTTGTGTTGTTGTTTTTTATAAAAAATATTAGTTTAAAAGGATCTCTTTTGTAATAGATATATTTGATTTTGAGATAATGTTACTTAATAGACTTTTACTTTCGAGACAATTGAAGTTGTTTATAAACTATACTAGTAATTACACTAATTGGTACGTAGAATAACGGTTTCTGTGTCCCATTATTTTAGCAGCTGATGATGTAACAAAACTAGAATTTTCCTTTATTGTAATCAAGAAATATAGATTCTAGGTAGTGTTCTGGATATTGGATTCTGCTTTGGTTTCTGAGTAAAACATCAGATGATCTACGAAAAGGACGTAGAATGTAAATAAGTTATATTCACAGTGATAATATACCTGCAACATGCATCTGTGAGTAGTTTAAGATTTCATGAGGCGAGAAATAGTCTCTCCATTCGGTTATACTGTACCAATTCCGAGAAACTAGGTTGCCGTTTGGCTGTGGAGAAATCAGATCTAGTGACAATATGGACATAAAAATATTGCCTACCACAGAATTGAGATCTTGTTTTACCCATTACCCAGTGGCGGCTCTGGAAATAGACAGAAGGGAGGGCACAAATAGTTACAGGATCAAATAAAGTTAGGCATTCGAAAAATTGTTATATTTGAATTACGTCACAGAAGTAATATTTAGAATCGAATTATCTCCGAGGAAGACAGTCTATACACAGGATCTATAAATTAAATTTAGCCTTCTGTTTTTAGATTCTGCAAATTTTTCTATTACTAATTTATTAAAATTAACTGAGTCTCGTAACAAAACTCTTTCTTTTGATAGCATATAAAGTGTATTCAATCTCTCTTCCGACATGGTATTTCTTAAAAATGACTTTACTCTTTCCAAAGTGGAAAAAACTCCCTAGGATTCTACAGTTGTCATTGGAATTGAAGAAATTACTTTTAATAGTTTAGCTGATACAGAAAACACATCCAATAAACAAAGATCAGAACACAGAGCACTCTCACACATTTTGTTTGTATATGGATCGGAAAACTAATGCCGATCATGACGATTGCACACTTGCACTGACTGCTTGTGAAGAGACAGATCTGTTAAATAGACCACCAACAGATAGCCCTGGCCTTAACAAAAGTCAAGCGAAAGGAATACAGTAAGTTTAAAAATCGATCAATAGGTAGCGCCGGTCAACGACGTTGCTACCTCCCCTGGCAGGCTGCTGGGCGGCGCCCGTCGTAAGACGCCATTTGCCGAACCTAAGTTGCCATTTGAGCACTCATTGGCGACGATTTCTTTGTCAGTAAGTTCCGTAACAACGCCGCGTTTAGGACACAGAGGCGAGTGTCCGCAGCCAACGAAAACCGCTGTACGGAACAAGCGGGAGTACGAATGCTAAAGATGCGCTCGATTCGAAAACAATGATACAAAGATGGATACCCACAGAGATTATTTAAAAAAGTGCAGGAGAAGAAATACTAATCTCAGTAGGAGGGGGGCAGTGTCCCTGGCGCCTCCCTGCTGCAGCCGCCACTGCCATTACCATATGTCTTACACGCAAAACCAATAATTTTGTTTATTAATTTCTCGCTACGAACTAAAGTTATGTAATGCTGCGTGAAAAACTACGAATTTTTGGCATAAAACTCTTATTACAGGTTCCTGGTAGCGAAAAAGTGGATAAATCCAGTTACTCAATTTAGAAAAAAAAATTCTCTCACACGTGGTATAGCCAGATTCCATGAATTTTTAATGTCCCCCTCAGACGAAAATTTATAATTCGTTCCCAGGATAGATAGCGAGAAATGTCCCCCTGAAGTTGGTAAACTATGCAAAAGAGACTGCGCACCTTCGGAACTCGTACGAATGTACTCGTCCGTGTAATACCGTGACTCAGGCGGTAATATTTATCTGAACACACTGCGTCTCGGGCATAAGGGAACAACTTTCACATTTACAGGCGTAACGAAACAAGAGGAGCAGGCAATAGGATCATTCCCTTCCAGAATGCAACGAACCTCTAACTTGAATCCTGAATAACGTCAGTGTGATGTAACCCGCTTCTATGGTTACGAATTCCGACTGATTGATGTTTCCGGGCGTGACAACTGCTAATGTCATTAGAGCCGCAAGTGCAGCTCGTGTTTTTGTCGCAAGAGGGGATGGTGAGTTCCGGCGCCGACCGACACGTTGGCTTGCGGGGTTTTCCGCTACCAGGTATCTCCCACTAGCGGGACATCGCCTCAGCTGGGGCAAGCTGGAAGTCCCCGTCTGATCCCCCGACGTATGTGGTAGTGTGTATGCATGTAAGTGTGTGTAAGTAAGGGCCGAGGATAGAACAAGGAAGAGGAAGGAAAGATTGCGCACCGTCAGCGCCCCGCTAGAGTAGCGGTTCGGCCTTTTCCTGGTGTTGATCGGAGAAACCACGAGAAACTAATGAGTTCAGCTGAGTCTAACAGTTCGTTAACGACTCTAACGGCTCTAACAAAAACGTTCTCCAGACGGAAATTGAATTCGGCGAAGACGGAAATTGAATGCCTACCTAGTGTGGAAAATCCTGTAACCTGTTAAAAACCGTAGGGACTCGAACCGTAGGACCTCCGGGTCAGAGGCTCTGTAATGAAATCAGTTGATGCCCTGAACCACCTCCGCTTGTACTATTTCCGATATGCATAAACATCTTTAACGGTAGGAAAATGGCGCGAAGATTCTTGAGGATTTTTCTGGGCTCGCCGGAAAATTAGTTTTACGTTAATGAAGGCGCGTAGAAAACAGGTTGGGAGGAAGAAACTCCATTTCGTTTTCCTTCACTTTTAATTCTCAGAATATTAAGCAGTAGTAAGTGTAAGGCAGAAATTCTCACATGTCTGTGATTTAATAGTAATTATTTCAAAATTCTTTGATATAATAAAATGCACATATTTTAATAATTAAAAGTTTGTGTTGTTCGACACAATTAACACGTTTGGCAGTTAATGATAGAGAACTGTATAATTAGTAAGTGAAAGAGTTTTCTTTAATAATACTGAATTATAAAAGGGTTCTATGTAATATCAATCTGATATGATAAATACTTTAAAAATCAGTGAGAATGTGTGGCATATCATACTTTTCCTCCTCTTAGTGATATTACTTAAAAATTACTCAGATGTTTAAGTAGTGCATGGTATGATTTAAAGGTTTATAATTGAATGATATTTTGCAGAAAACACTTCAGATACAGGAATCAATAAGGCTAAAATCAGCTTGGAGAATTGGTACACATCTTAAAATTTTGAGTAGCAAGTATGTTCACCGAAAATAATATATTTGTGGAATGCTCTATATTTACACCCAATTTACATGAGCGTTTTTCAATTTAATCAATAACATATATCAATGGTTATTTTCTGCCTTTTATGAACGTATGAATAGTAATATGTGGTTAAGCTTTCCTGCCCCCAAACGTATCGCAAACACCTGCTTCTCAACGCAAACATCACTGGGCTCAATTCAAACATAGCTTGGCGCCATGTGAAAGTCAAAGAGCCGTGCCCAGCTGTGGAAAACATTACTGATTAATTTCTACATTTTTGTGACTTGGTCGCGTTCGGTAGAACGCCATACAATTGACGGAAAATTGCATTGAAAAAGAAACCTTCGAACTTAATTTTGTAGGCGTGTAGGATATATGGAAATAAATTTGAACAGGTTGAACTCTTGTGATCACATCGAACTAAAGCAAGAGATGAAAAAAGTTACAAAATTTCGACGTATACACTCAACGGAAAATAGAATAACTCAAAACATTGTTTCATGTCGTTCAGTATTTACGTTCCAATAATAATGAACTGAGCAATGTTTGCACACTCTGCAACAATACAATCAGTATACAATGTGATGACAGTGTTGAACATGTTTCATGAAAATGAAAGTGATGGAAATGTAATGCAAATGTTTTATGTGTAATAACACCTGTACGCGTATAATTATAATGAACAATGGCAAAGAAATTCGATTGTCCCCTTTAATTTAAAAACGTAATGCACGACATATAATTATAAACTTTGCATTATTTTGTGAAAGGACACATGCGTCAGACAAATAGTTGGACATTATGTTAAAATGCACTCACTAATCTTTCCACTTCAGCACTCTTCGAACTTAAGAAAACTCCCTGTATATGCTTCGCTAACTATAACGCCACACTCAAATGTTTTCTTGAAGACAAAAGTTTTCAAATGATCGACTACAACATGCACAATGAAATAATGAACAAATGTTGGCGGGTAAGCGATCATACAATTCATTTCAAGATATTATTCAAATTTACTGATAATTGTATAAAATAGAGTAATAAGAGGTGGTAACACATCCATGGCTCATTACCGTTTTCTTAAACAAAAACAAAAAAAAAAAACGAAATTTTCTTGAGTACTTCAAACTGAGAGATGTCATATTGCAAATTAGACTATATATTGTAATCCCCAGGAATTCTTTTCCGCGGGATTTCCATAAAACACAAATAAATTTCACATCACATATAATTAAAAACTAAAGTGATGATAGTAAGCATGCGAACGAATAGTTTTACAAAAAAATGTTACAAGTTTTGATAGAGTTATTGCGGCTTACTATCCTAGTTGACGTTCTCACAATCAGAAACAAAAAAAAAATTGCCGCCGCAATAACATGTCGTATTGGTGACATCTACGCTCTCAGCTTTCTTTGTTACAGTCTTTTCGCCTCTCGGCAGGGGAAAGGAGCTGACGGGGACTCGATTGTGGGTCGTTCACAAAAGTCTTACTATTGTTGGCGCGATGATGTTCCTGGCGGATGGGCGCCGGCAGGGCCTGCAGCACAGCGAGAAGTGGTGGGAGGCGGGCACGCTTCTGCCGTCGCTTCCTCGTTCATCCAAGAGAGACACAGCGCACGACCAGAGGACCCACTGTGGCATCAGTGATGTCACGCTAACGTGTCGATGAGGTGAATTCGATTCCCGAATAAGACGATCAAAGTGCCCATCGGAGCACATGTTTCGGTGAACTCATGAGATGGAGTTCCAAGCATACGTTTAGTGCCGAAATGAAGCAATACAAGTGCGTCTGTGAAACGTAAGGGGCATCACGTGCGAGTTCGAGATGCAATTCACTGCAAATTCATCTTTGAGGCCCAAAGTCTATTCTACAAGTTCATCTTCGGAACGCAAAGTCTTAAGTGAGAATTTTGAAGCCACATTCCAGACGCAGAAGTATGAACTTGAAGTAGAAGTTTCAATAAAAGCTCGAATGGAAGTGATAAGTGCGAAGTACCATGTTTGAAGTTCGAGCTTGGAGTCATTTTGGAGCCTCACACGCGACAAAACGAAGGCTTTGATCCCCTCTTCTGATCCGAGTGCCTCACTCTGTTTAAAATCAGATATCGAGAGTGGTGGCGGGGCGACACTCGAAACAATGGTGTGCTAGCTCATGTGGCACAAAGAATTGCCGTTACATTTTAGGTGCGAATTGCCGTGCAGCTGCACTCTAACGGCGTTCACAGCAGCATGCTCGGCAATCTTTGAAATAATTTTTGGACAAAAGAACCGTTTGGCCGACGCGCATTGCAAATTCCTGGCTCCTGTAATTATATGAGAGGGTCCAACGATCGCTCTTTTGTCCGGGTGCCCGTGACAAATCGCGGTGCCATACGAAGCATCATGCCACAAGGAGTACTGCACCCTGTTAACTGCCCTGGTATCCCACTCACGATAGCCGGCTGCGCCGTGGCGTTTTTGAATGTTTTGTAATTTTTAGTGGAGGAGACTTTTTTAGCCCGGGGCGCTGCGAAATAGATTCAAAAGACAGCCGACTTGTTTTTTAATGTGAACAAAACTTTTTATTATTACAAATAAGGATGTGAAATAAATAAATTGGTGACAAAAACATTTGGAGCAAGACAAGTTAGTTATTCATGAATAAAAATAAGAGTGAGTTTAATTTGCATTAGAGATTTTGGCGCCCAGCATGGGACGCGATAATTACAGATCGAATACAGTTACAGTATTGAATAAGTATTAAATAAGGAAACCTTAAGTATGCCCATAAAGCAATTGGATTAACATTTTTCTCCCTTGAATATCTATAAGCAACACTAAGCCAAAGAATTTACACAATAGCTTCAATCTAATGCTTCTTTTAACCCGGCAGCACACGCGCCTTTTTTGTAACGTTAATACACGCACCTGGCCTCACAGACCCTTCTGCTTGAATTTCTCTTTATTCAATTTCCCCTTACAATTTTGATCATAGAAGTGTACCAGAAAAAAGAAGGATATTATTTTCAATTATGAGATATATTTTTAAATAATTGATCACTGTATTTAGTGGTTTGTATGCAAATTAACAAAACTGAAAAAAATGAAATAGCCTGAAATAATATTTTCATTGTATTTGGTATAATTTACATATCTGACAATTTTCCTTCATCGCATTATTTACAGACTGTTAGTGAATGCTCCAAACACAAACTTTTTGCATATGTGGCAATAATATTTTGTTCGTGTAAAGTAGTGAACGAAAGCAGTTCCAAGCGTGAACGCAGGTGGTCTCTGAGACCCGAGCAACGTTTTGGAATGTCTCACCGCTAGAAAGGATCACAATACTCACATTCTCAAAAGAAATGTGACTCATATTTGTGGAAGGAAAAGGTAACTGGTCACGGGCGAACAAACCGCAATCACAGGATTCGTGTAAACGTTGCCCGAGTCTCTCATACCATCTACGTGTAGTACCGGGTTAATATTGAGCCCAACAAAATGTTGTACAAGTAGTAAATAGAATACGGGTTTTATCATCTTCAGGCACACTCTAATTCCCACTCCCGGCTCCCGAAGCACAAGCCCGCGACATTTTACTGAGCCGCAGTATTACTTTTCATAAACATACCATTTCATCCTTTGAAAAGTGAATACATCAATGAAAATAAATTAATTGCCTATTAAGTAGTAACGCGACTATTGTTGTCTATTAAATAGTACTTCGACTATCGATTGCTACGCATCTTTCTGCCGTCCATAGGGTCTATGAGCGCCGCTTCACCTATGTAGATATTCGCACTAAGCGCTTTTTACGCTCGAGCCGAGAAATTGGGTTGTGCGTGGGGGCACGGAGGGCACAGGGCCACCCGTTTTGCCGTCTCGTCCTCTCCCCTCCCCTCCCCCTCCCCCCTCCGGCTCCGTGGCATTGTGCGTGCGCCGCGCGGCCATTGTCGGCCTGATGAAAGCGCGCTCGCTGATTAATATCTCATCACGCCCGGGTAATGAGTCATTACCCCTGCCCGCCGCCAGGGAGCAGCCCGAGCGCCCGCGACGCGCGCGCCCCTGGCGGCGCACAAACGCGCCGAAACGAAGGGGCGACGTCGCCCGCCGCTGGCGTTTGTTGACTCGTTCGGCCGTTGCGAGAACGCCCCTTGGTTGCGCGACCCCAAATAAGGGCGTCTCCGCTCCGCTACCTCTTTGTAACGATTGATTGATTTTTTCGTGTTTCCGGGCGCGTCAACTGCTCTGGTCATTAGTCCCGTTAGTGTAGTGCATGTTTTTCCTCGGGAAATGGCGGTGATCTTCCCCCGCTGGGTGGCGAGATCCGGCGCCGACCTACCGTCGGCTAGCGGGGTTTCCCCCTAACCAGGACTCTCCCACCAGCGGGGCACCGCCCCAGCCGGGACAAGCTCTAAGCACCCAGAATATGTGGTTGTGTAGTGCATGTTAGTGTGTGTGTGTAAGGGGAGAGGATAGGACAAGGAATGGGAAGGACAAATCGCGCGCGGTCCATGGCCCGTTTGATAGAAGTTTCTCCGGCTATGTAATGTACCCTCGGGTTCTATCTCACGCGACACAAAATAAACAGTTTTTTGTTATTTACGTTAGTAAACACGCACTTAGCAACCAACCATCTAAATACTGCTCTAAGAGCGCGTCCATAGTAACGGCCGCTAAAATATTTTTAATGGACTCTAGATCATTTTAGCGGCCGTTGCTATGAACACTATGGACTCTCGAGTTTAGATTCTGCTTACATTAGTAGAAAAAACATTCAACTGTCTGATCACAAACAAAGCATCCAGTACCACCAACCCTTGCTACAGAAAATCAAGAGTAATGACAATTCTGAACTCGCGAAAGTGATAAAAGTTTATTTTTAATAAGCGATAAACTAAAATAACAAAAAATAACAAAAATCATTGTATGTAACTCGTCCTCTATTAGTCTTTAAGGACTTAGCCGGAAGGTTAACTACTCGGCTTCGCTATCGCTCCGCCTCGCAGTTAACCTTCCGGCTGCGTCCTTAAAGACTCGTTTAGAGGACTCGTGACATAAAT
The DNA here is from genome assembly GCA_011170035.1 of Teleogryllus occipitalis. Lineage (NCBI taxonomy): Eukaryota > Metazoa > Arthropoda > Insecta > Orthoptera > Gryllidae > Teleogryllus > Teleogryllus occipitalis. Next base: position 12,393 of record BLKR01002798.1, read on the forward strand.
ATCTATTACCTCACTAACTCGGTGTTAGGAACTGAATGCGACAGCATGTTTACGTTGTACCATCTTCTGTGTGCTTGAACATTGATTCACTCAGTAGTGATTCCAACAGCAGTGAGCTACAATGACACGTACCATCAGCTTCTCGGACGACGCTATAGAAGAAAGAGGGAGGAACGTAACGAGGAGAATGGGGCCGAGAAAATGAAAGTGTGAGAGAGAGAGAGAGAGAGAGAGAGAGAGAGAGAGAGAGAGAGAGAGTGTGACTCACCTTGAAGATGTTGTAGTAGAGGAACACCATGATGATGCAGGGGATGTAGAAGGAGGAGAGCGAGGAGTAGATGATGAAGTCGCTGTTGTAGAAGAGGCAGAGGTCGGCGCGGCGGTCGGGGGTGTTGTTGAGGCCCAGCACGATGGGCGAGCCGATGGCCGCGCTGATGGCCCACACCAGCGCGATCGTCAGCCACACGCGCCGGTTGTTCTTGTGCTTCGCGTACTTGATGGGCTGCGTCACCGCGATGTACCTGCATGCGCGCCCACCGCAACAAGACAAACACCTTAGACATTGACCAAATGGAACAGAGCCACTTCATTATTATATTAACAATTAACACTACATTATTCAATTTCTCATCAACTGATAAGTGCCAATGTCGAAAGTAGTGAGATGAAGTGTTAGCTAATTAGAAGTTAATTTAAAGTGAACAGAATGATACATTTTCTTATTCTGTCTGTAAATAGCGTCTGTGTAAGGAAGTTCCCGAACTGGGTGCTCGGGAATTCTACCACTGCGGAACTCACCCGGGAACTCTTGCCTTCTATGGGATTTTAAGGTCTATATTATTATTATTATTATTATTATTATTATTATTATTATTATTATTATTATTATAATAATAATAATAATAAAACAAAGAAGGCAAATGAGGTAGTGAGGTAGTGAGAAAGGTAGACAGAGATAGAGGTAGAGATATGGAAATAGAGATAGATACATATCTCTCTTTCTTATATATATATATATATATATATATATATATATATATATATATATATATAGAGAGAGAGAGAGAGAGATGGAGATAGAGAAATAAAGTGTAGAGATTTTATTTTATTTGTATTTGAAACTCTCGCTTTCCTTTACAGTTCCTTTTGTCTGGTTTCTTTGATGTTTCCATACGCGACAACTGCTGTGGGCTTTTTAGCCCCTTAGCGCAGTGAATGTTTTGTCCCTGGAAGTGGTACTGGAACACGAGATCCGGTGACGACCTACATCGTCTTTCAAGTGACTCGCTCGGCGAGACAACGCCCGAGAGACGACACGCTCTGAATCCAAACTGGTCTCACATCGTATGGAGTAGTGTACTGCATGTACGTGTAATCGCGTGTATGTCTTGAGGATTGGTCAAGGAACATAAAGAAAGGATCGCGTGCGTTTTATGGGAGCTGTTCCAAAATTTGCTTGGTGCTGATCGGAGCAACCGTCCGTTAGCTTTCTCCCCCAGGCAGCGGCTGAATTTTACCTAACTATACTACGTAAAATACAGAACTACCAAAAATACGAGTACGCCACCGTTAGGACTCGAAGCATAACACCTCTCTGTTAGGGTCGCTGCAGAAACCGTGGGAATGCTGACTCTCTGATAAAGCGACCGATTTTTGTCTGGTTTCGGGTTTTTTTTTTGCGTTTCTACAAGTACTGTGCTTTGCGTTCTTCATGCACTACGTCCTCGCAATGTACCATCATCACATAAACATCAGGGAAGGAAAAATAGATAAAAAAGAGAAACATACATTGGATAATTCATATGTAACGCGATCCTTTGGTTTTTATTCGATACTCTTTCTTTTTAGTTACCTTTGTCTTCATCTTTTCACTTTCTCGTATACATACGTATATATGGAGTATAGAGAAAGTTATGTAATGCTGCGGAAATACACGTTTTGGGGTCCCCTGATAACGAAAGTGTTTTTTCTCAAAACGTCCGTCGGTCCGTCCATCTGTGAACACTGCTAGTGCCTAAACCCTGCGTACAATATTTTCCAAATTGAAGAAAGCCCTGTCGATCTGGCTCTAGTTGAAACTTTCAGATTTTGAAAAATATTCTTTAATATTTGGAGGTACTTAACATGAAGCCCCCCGAACATTTTCAAAATTTTCTCAAAAAACTCAAAAAATTTTCTTTAAATTTCTTGTAAGAATAGAGTAAATACGCTTATAAAGGTGGTATAGCTCCAATTTACACGGTTAACTCTAAAGTTTCGAAAATTGAATTTTTTCCGGCGTCTTCCGACAACTATAAAATTTAAGATAGAGATCTTTCCTTGAAATGAAATTTGTTGTCCATAAATAGGTCTATCATAACAGTCATGTACATTTTTAAAAAAATTGTAAGTCTTCGTGCAAGACTGCAATATTTGCAATTTAAAAAAATTCAAAATCAAGATTTTCTCGAAAACGGTTCCAAATTTTTTATAGGGTCAGTGCTAAACGATCGCTATACGATGACATAAACGCCATAAAGCTATATTCTTTTGTATTTTCAAAAATTACAAAAATGTAATTTTTTTGACTTGTCTCACACGTCGGTAATACTTCTTCAGGCGCCTTCTTCATAGTATTATGAGTATATTTATGAGTACGTTTATGAGTACATGTGCTTTAAATAATGTCAAATGAAGTTTCTCGATAACTCAACATTTTCTGCTAAAATGATCTCAAAATCCTGCATTTTCAGAAATGCTCCAACTTCATTTTTAAAAAAATCACTCTGAATTTTCTCTTCAAACTTCTGCAAGGGATAATGGTAGTGACACTGTTTAAAATGACGCAAAATTCATTTTGGTGTACTCTTTTGTTTTTTCAAAAATTACTCAAATGTATTTTTTTTTCAATTTCTCTTCCGCCGTTAATATGCACATTTGAATGGATTTGTGTACATTATTGCATATGTGAGTGAAAGTGCTTCAAATGACTTGAAAGTTTTTCGAAAACTCAATAGATTCCTGTGACAAAGAGCTTCAAATTTGGGTATTTACAGTAATGCTAAACGCCATTTTCTTAAAAATGGCCCCAAATTTTTCAATGAAAATTGCAATTTAGGACGAGGTTTTAGCCTTCTTTAATATTCTCAAATTAATATTTGGGTTCTACTATTTGGAAACCGAAAATTTGCGAAAATTTCAAAAAAATATAATTTGGGCGGAAATAGATGGCAGCAGACAAGAAGGAGGGGCAAGACTGTACAGTATCAGTCCACACCAACGAAATTAGAAAACTTTACTACGAGAAAGTCTGTGTCATTCTGTAGCACCTCTAGTTTGTTCCTTTTCAGTTCTACGCGTCTTCTTTCGGTACTTGATTTTTTGGCACCACTGCTATGTTCCCCAATTTTGTCCTGTACGAGAGAAAGGGGAATAGTTTGGGCTAATTTGACATTCAGAAATAAAAGAGAAAAATAAAATAAGAGTAATTTTCGATATTAATTTTTAAGTCAATCGTTTTTGTTGTCCTCTGTCTCTTTTTTGTCTATTTTACAATTTCTGCGAATTCAATAGAATTCCGCTCATCAGTTCGCCACAAACCCAACATTTTGGATAATGCGAAAAAAATTCGGGATGAAGGAAAAATAAACAAAATAAATAAACTGATTATTTGTAGTGCAAAGAAAGGACTTTATAATTACTGTAGAACTGAACCACTAATTATTGAAACAAGTGGTCGAAATAAAACGTTTATTGTACTAGTAACTACTGTGTACGAGTATATTACATGTTTATGTAGCAGAAAAGTTTTCTTAGAGGAACTTGCAAAATCAGTAATCTTCTTTTGCCTTAAGGAATTGAATCTGCTTGATGCAATGTGACGATGCAATTCTTACGCCATGTTGCCGTTTTGTCGCATCGCACGCTACGTTGAATTGTCTGGTCATCCAATAGATGTATTTGTACAATGTATGGGACATTTTTTCGGATATTTCGAACATTTCAGAATCCAAACTGATCATAACCCCAATTAGTTTAAAATACGGCGGTTCTACTGTATTATGATTCGCATAATTGATGAACTGCTTCTGAGACGTGTATTGAGCTGAGAAAATATATTGATAGAGTTTGGTGGTGAGAGAAATAACAAGCAAAATTATGAGGAAAACGAAAGAAAAATAAATTGAAAATGAAAAGGATGAGAGGTTTCGCTTATTCATAATTTCTTCCCTTCCTCCTCTTTTTCCCCCCCTCCGTCTATCTGAACAAACATTTGTTGTATTTTTCATTTTCTTGTCTCTCTTTATTTTTACTTCCCCTTATCGTAACTTTCCTCACTTCTATTGTGCTTTGGGTCTAAAACGGTTATTTTTACTGTTATCGGTATTCGAAAATAGACTTATCTGTCAATGTGATGTTTTGCGTCTGAAATTTACATCCAAAACTCCTTATCTCCAGGTAAAAACGAAATGTTTATTATTACAAATACAAAATATAGCGTGTGTTTTTGATATCTTTGGAGGTTTTGGACATTTTTTAAATATTCCATCTTTTATTACAACTACAGTTTTATAGTGTTACTTTTGGTTAAACCCCGTTGAAAGTTATCACTTAATCCAATTTCATATGGTTTCTCAATATTTCTCGCTTGCCACACAGCATGGCGACCGGCGTCTGGGCGGCTTCTCAAATGAAATGCCCGTGTTGTGGTCACGTCTTTCGTGACGTATCTGGTGCTGGGCAGAATGAGAAAGAATCGGTGCGCTGGACCAGCTTACCCAAGTCTGTTCATCATGGTCCACACAAACTACTACATTGCAGAGTTTTCTCAATATTCATAGCTAAGCCCAATTTTTCATGTTTCTGTGATAGCTTATTTATCATGTACTTCATATCTTTGTTTACTTCTCCAACGCTGACATTATTATTAGTAAGTAATAGGGAATGCAAATATTTATCCCTAATTTTAATGCCCATCTTTCTACATTTATTTGAGCATGCTTAAAGAACCACATTAATATGTATTTGAAATAAAATAGGTGGAAAGCAGCATCGTGGTCGAAGTCCGTTGCTCAATAAAATCATTTGGTAGGCAATTTATTACACATATGCGACGATTATAAATTAGCAAACTATGAGCATTTATTTTCTACATGCAAGTGTATATTCTATAAATCGATTTAATCAGAAATTACTATTTACACATGACCAACCGCATCTTAAAAAAATTTGCAATTCAACATATTACACTTCTCTTTCCCATTTCATCTTTACAATTCGGCCATTCAGTCTCCTCTTAGAAGAAATAGCACTAATTCCTCGAATTTAAATAGTCATTTCTGTACCCTTTCTTATAGGATTATATGCATGTAGCGCATAAGAAATAATAGATGACATTTAAAATATACCTTCTCTTTTACAGTTTTTGTTCTTTGAACATCTTTTGGCAAGACTGATGATTTTACAAAGAACCAGAAGTGCGTTTACCTACCTGTCGATACTGATGGCTACCAGGTTGAAGATGGACGATGTACTGCACGTGACATCCATGGCGATGTAGAAGTCGCACACGAACCCTGGGAGTCCCCACCAGCCATTCACCTAAACACAAAGACACAGACGCATCAGCAGTTAGGCCTAGCCATTCACAATGCAAACTTAAACGTAACCGTAACGTAGCAAAACCTAGAAATGGGTTATAAAGCGAGATCATTCACAATGTCTTGACGTAAACGTAGACGTGAGACGTAAACTTAAAGAGCTCGCAAGCTCCAAGCTTCTACGTTTAAGTTTACGTCGAAATTCTACCGAAGACCAATCATCATCAATCTGATGCGACCATCGCCTCTGCGAAAGCTGTGGTGAATTTTCGCTGAACGACGAGGAGACGGCGTTCGGAATACTCCAATTTCGACGCGACAGGCAACGCACGGACCTTGCAGAAGAACGACGACCTTGAGGCGCGAGTGTCGCGCGACGGTCAGCTACACAGCGCGGGACCAACTTGAGGAATTCGCCGGTCGTGAGTCACATAAAAACAGAAAGAACACTCATTAAATTTCAGTCTGAAAAAAACTTCTGAGATAGGATTATAATTATACTAGCCAAAACGTTGTAATGTGAGCTTCCCTCAATAACAGACGTTGATCGGGCAAGTTTCTTAGAACATTGGTCTTGCTAGCCAGTGATTTTATTTCTTTTCGACAGTCGTAAGAGGAATCAGATTAGAGTAATCCTTATGTTTATGATAGAAGTTGTTTTGTACATAATTATTTATTTAGAGTCATATGTAATTGATTCAAATCATTTAAGAGACGTTATGAAACAAAATTTTGTGTTGAAAGGCTATGTAGAAGCCGAAGGTCAAATGTGACTATTAAGTGTAACGTAATTAGTGATTTAAAAGGTAGTAGTGAATTTCGAGTATTGTGTGTATGTATTTTTTTTGCAGGATGAATATTTGTACTATGATTTGTGTGTCTCATGTGTGATATTTTTTGTGAAGTGTAAATATGTATTTATTGCTTGTTTCTTGTAAACGGGGATCAGAGTTATTATCACTTTAGTGAAAACTGCAGTTTAGGTAGGGAATTAGCTACCATAATTTTACGAAAAGTGAGAACATAGGAGGATCTGTGAATTTCATTTGTACAGTGATTTTCATTCATTAGAATACATGTTATTTGTTATTTAAAACTGTAAAATTGTGTTGGCTTGTTAATTGATCAGTAGTTTAGCAAAGACGAACCCACTACCGATAGGGAAGTTTATCCATAAATTGAGATATTCCCAGGGATGCGTGACGGTGTAATCACACGTCACGAAATAAGTAAATGACAGATTTACTTCAGTAACTGCTGTTACATAATTTAAATGTAATTAGGTGTGCGGTTACAACATGGTTGATTAGGAACATTTCTAGATAATGTGTGAGCTGTTAGATAAATAGTAATTAGTGTTTAAAAGTACAATTAGTGATGAAAATTGTACTGGAAAATTGTAATGGCAGAGGCAGAGTTAAGATGTGTTGCACGTAAGATGTGACCCGCAATACCAACCTCCCGCTAACCTCCCGCTTGGCTTAGGGACATTTAATTACAATTTAAGTTGGAAGATATAGGGGCCAACCCCCACCTAAATCCCCCATGTAATGGAAATACATCAATTAGGGACTTCTTCGTCACTGAAGATTGTCATGCGTGCTGTCAGAATTAGTGTGTGCCAACTCCAGCCTCTAAGCGGCAAAACGCTGCATTGAGAGCTTACGCGACCGAGCTCGATCCCGAATTTCTTATTTAATAGCTATTACATTGCGTTTCCAGTGCGCGATTTGTTTCCGAGGGGAACTTATTTTGTATATTGTGCGAGGCATTATCATCAATGTCTTGCAATACGAGAAACAACTCTCCAGTTAAGAAGAAAACGTGGGCCTTAATGAGTGGGTAAAATTCTTCTGAAAGTGTATAAGTGCAAGAGCGGAAAAAATCTAGAAAAGAAATAAAACCTCATGAGAACAGCGTCATAACCAAAATTTTAAGGGGTAAGCAATTAATGTCACAATAATATTGATATCTTATTGCATACTATAAGAATTAGACCACGATGAACATTATTGGAATCATAATCATTTTTTCTTTCTATATTACAGAGATCTTGTACAAACCTGGCTTTTTTAATCAACAAATGAAAATAAAAGGATCTACAGAAATGTTACTTCATTACCATGTCACGTCAGAAATGTGGGAAAATTCAGTGGAAGAAGGTTATGCAGAATTGTTGGTATTGCCAAAACTTAACCTTAAACACCTGACACTTTGAAGCAGCCACCCACAATGAAATTAAGAGTACATGTTGGTCCTCACTGTGATTTGGAGAATGTGAGAGCTGGAAATTACTACTTTTGGGAATTTAAGACAATTTCATTTCATTAAAAAACTCTCTCATGTTCAGTCAGTTGTTCCCGACAGCTTTATTTTGTCTGTATGGCTCAAATACGATAGCAAATTGAAATAAGTGAATAAGCAATAATGGGTTCAACATTATTGTGATACACTTGTGACGTAAAATATGTACATATTAAGTATTATATTACTGCATCAACTTCAATGTGGCAGATATGCCCTAAAATTAAGAACTCCTGCATCAAAACAAGAAAAATCAATTTAAGAGTACAAATTAATTTAAATTACCATTAATTTATTTCAACAGTACTCATATTATTGTCAGCTGTTCCTATCAGTGCTTCGGTTTTTCTGTTCAGATAAAATATGTTTGTTTAGTGAATTTACAGGTAATGTAATGTATGTTTACACATTACATTGGCCATACATTACATTACATTACATTACATGGCCATACGCAATGATGGTCTCTGAACTTGCAATATTTTTTTAGATGTTTTCTTTGAATGGAACTCCATTCCTAAGTTACATTAGTGAGTAAATATTACATTACATTTTTTTGACATGGTAATCACTATTATTTAATGCTTATGACTGATGTACTACATTTTTTGGTGGACATTAATTTTTTTTTAAATGTGTGTTTACTTCCTCTTCAATTATTCATAATTTTTCAGTATGTTGAATAAGTAATCTCTATATTTTTGATGGAGAAGCAAGAATTCAGTTATGACAGTTATTGACAATTATCATTTTTGATTTGAAAGAATATGTGGAATAAAATTCGAAATTCGATGGATATATATTTATTTTTAAAATAAATCAGTTTTAAGAAAAAGAATTGCTAAGAAATAATTTAGTAATTTCTAATTTAAGTAATTTAATCATTTTGTTTCAAATCATTTCTTGAAGTCAAGTGAATATTCAATTTTTGTATTTTTTTGAATTTTTTTTGAAGGAGAAATAAATATTATTTTTGAAGGGACCAAATAATGAGGTAAAGAAAAAAAACAACTCAATTCCCACACGAAGTTTGATCTTTTACAGGGTTTGGTGTTAGAGATTTTTTTAGTTGTTGTGCAGTCAAGTTTGAAAATTGATGTAGGTAGATGCTGATATAGGCTGTTGTTTAATATTGGAACAGGAGAGTAAGATGTTTATTTTGAAATCTTTGACCGCAGTAGTCTGATGTTGGGGGGTATTTGTGTAATAAAAGTTTGAAATTTATCTAATTCATATTGGTCTACACGTACATTCATACTTTGTAGTAAATTCTTAATTTTTCTTCTAGTGCCAACGAGTTTGTTGCCAAAAATGTCTTAGATGTGTTAGGATTTAATAAGATTTAAGTAATATGTGGAGAGTGATAGAGTATGAATGGAAGGTTTAATGTGTGGGCTAGAATATTAATAAGTCTCTAGAAGTATTTTAGTGAAATGTTCTGTTTCTATATCAGTTTTTTGTGTATTGCCTATTTATTGTGTACTATTGTGTTTTGGGAAGTTAAAATTTGAATTTATGTATGGACATTATATATTCCAGTTTATATAAATGTTACGAAGGAGTAATTAATTTTTAATTGTGGAGAATTAAAACATGTTTTAATAAGATGATCAAAATCTAATTCAGGAAGTGAAGTTTGAAAGCATTGTAGATATAAATGTTTTGTAATTATTATACTTAAAATATATGGTATTGTTGCGATTAGAGTAATATGTTGCTTCGAAGGGAGGATATATGACTAAATTATTCTGAGTGATACATTTGTTGTAAATGAATTCCTTGGGGATTTGATAAGTTGCATCCCCACAAATTGTTTTTGCAGTTGAAGTCTCCTAAGTGTAATTGGATTAGAATATTGAAAAATGAGATTATAAATTTGAGTAGGAAAGGGTGTGTTTGGGGGTTTATAAATATAATATAGAGTAAATAGTGTACCTTAATTTAATTTGTAAAGCTATACATTCTAAAATGTAAAGACAAAAAATGTCTGTTGGTGAAATATAGAATTTAACATTATTATTATAATTATTATTGTTATTATGATTGCTACTCCTCGGAAGCATGATCAGAAATTCTATCATTTCTATAAATGTTATAATATTTTAAGTATAGTTTTTCGTTAGGGGTTAGATGTGTTTCAGGAATACATGCCATGTCATTATTATGAAATGAAAAAAGGGGATAAAATATTTTGTTGTCATTTGAGATCATTGGAATACCATTTTATTAGTGTAATAGTATTAGTATTTGTATTAATAGACATTAAAAAGTGGAAGAACGATGTTTTGAAATAAAGTGAGAATTTTTGGGATAATTGTAGAAATAACTTATTGAACTATGATGGAAATTAAAGGTGTGTAATTTGAAGTAGAATAGTTTTCTTTTAATATATCAAAGAAAGAGAATCTAGATTATGTGTGATTATATGTTTGAAATGTGGTAGTATTTATATTTGAATGGAGATTTTGAATAGTATTGGTATGTTGCAAGTTTTGTGAGAAAAAGAATGCTAATTTTTAATTATTAATGTACATTTTTCCAACGTCCTTCTGTTTTTTATTTTGAAGAAAATTATTGATTGTTTGTTATTATTTTCTCAAATATTCTTGTTCTTGTAAAAAATTCCATTTTACTGAATTTATCGTGAACTGAACATTAGATACTACGTTATTTTTTCTTTGTTGCAGGATTGCAGTGTTTAATAGAAATTTTTTTATTTTCCAAAATTTGGTATTATTTGTCACATTGCGAAATATTGCGAAATTCTAGACACCCATTATTTTAACAGGTTTCTATACGCATACTAGAAAATGGCCATCAGTCGTCATCCTGATTGGGAGGATGGAATATCATTATATTAAAATTTACAGGCTAACATTTCAATTAATTTGTAGGATTAACCAAACTTCCCTATGCTTGTTTTTAATGGTAATGTTTACGAAATCCAATTTAGGGTTAATTAACTATTTTATTTAATTTATTTTATATATATGGAGGTAGCATACTTTTTTGTTTTCCCTGGCTTTCTCCCCATCGCTTAAGATTCATGCCAGAATAAAATGTATGTTAGTAGGCCCGGGCAATTAGGCATTAAAATTATGGTAAAATTCAATAATAAATGTGAATATAATTGCTATGGACCATTGTTTAAGAAATTTTAATGACTGCTCTTTGCAATTTTTAATTAAAATGTAACCCACCTGTGGTGCATAAGTTTATCCTTTTCTAAACCGAAGTCTTTTCTAAACCGAACCTTAAGTCGAATGAATTTATATATCCAGTTCATTTAATTTCCACTAAATTTCAAAAATTTGTCATTTAAGTTCAATGAATAAGTTCATTCCTTTGATATGTACATATCACAGTCATGTGTTAATGTTATATGTATAAAATCATATGATACAGATATTTCTAGTTCAATGAAGTATAGCTTTATTTCATTACATTGTGTATTGCTTGAAAATTAAAATTATTTTGAACTATGCATTTAATTTCACCTTTATTCCAAAAATTCTCTGATTATGACATTTATATTAGATTTATTATAAAATAAGATTCTAATATTTTATATATTCTTTGGTGTAGAGAAGATTACGAAAATTTTATTTTCATGTAAAAATTATAAATTGAATTGTGGTACCGTATGCATGTTGCGATTTGAGTCGTAAAACAACTAATAAAATGATCTCAGCAAATCTGCATTTTTGAAGAACCCTGTGTACACTTAAACACGCGGCGTCGGTATCCTCAATGTACTTTCGCATTTCATTTTGATGAGGTTGGCAGTGCCGAAACTCCGCCTATTGAATTTTTAGGGTCTTTTCTTACGTGGAAGCACCTATGGTAGTAGGCACTGGATCAATTAGCAAATGAGTGTTTACATAGTTAGGCATCCCGTCGCGACCGGCGGGTCAATGAAATCTCTTTCCCTGCATCAGAACGTGATGCACCAAACACCAGTGTATTTTTATGAGCAGACTCTAAATCAGGAAAAAAAAAAATTATGATTTCGTAATATGGAGTTTCTCCCCATGTATTCATTGACAAAAGGTTAACATTTTCGACCCAACTACTTATCCTACTTCCATCACACCTTAGCCCGTTAATTTGAAGATCAGCCAAAGTGAGTGGCTACAGTCCGAAGTAGCTTTGAAACGTACTTTGGACTGTAACTGGATAACGGGCACATTAGCCGACACGAGGTGGTTAGGGTAGGTGAAGTACTTTACGATGACGAGAAATACTCGTAGCATACGTTACAAGTTAAAGGGATCATGCTGCTGTTGGAAAGTTTCTTTGGGTAGTGAGAGGCAAAATGTGAAGTTTTGAGATTCATTGTGCCAGTCGTAAATTTTTATTTACACAATGCCACTGTAACTAAACTGACCTCGCCAAACACCTCTATTATGAAGACTACGTTGAGGCGTCGAGGCTTCGGACATCCATCTTCGTGGTTGATACAAAAAAATCTTAAGTCTGCAAAACTTATTATTTCCAACACAATTTTTACGTCGAAAAACGTCTTGTGAACACACTTGATCCCTCACATTCGTTGGCCAGCGCTCTGTTGATGTTTATTAATAAACCGGATGATATCCGAAACGACTTTTTAAAAATTGGAAATATTGCACTCAATATTGCGCAAAAACTACTAAAATTTTCCAAAATATGTATATGTCCTTACTAAAAGAACTGATTTACGAGATACAAATTTTATTTGAAGAAAAGATCTGTACCTTTAATTTTGTAGTTGTTTTATAGTTAATTTTGAAGTTGAATGACGTCGGAAATAATTCAATCTTTTAAAATTTTCAAAAAACTCAGAGTTGACTGTGAAAATCGGACCTATGTCACCTTTATAAGTCAATTTTACTCTAGTCTTACAAGAAATTTAAAGAAAAAATTTGGAGTTGTTTCTGAGAAAGTTTTGAAAATGTTGGAAAAATCCTACCCACGGTTTAGGCGCTAATAGTTTTCACAGAATGACTGACAGACGGACGGACGGACGTTTTTCTTTGAATTGGCTTTTCGGCATTAAGGCCCCACAAAACAGGAATTCTGGCTACATCACGTGTTAGTTTTTGTCTTAATTTAGCAAATGAATTTATCCACTTATTTGTAATCAGGGGAAAATTAATTTTTTTGTTCCGAAAATTCGCAGTTTTCCCCGTAGTATTACGTATACAAGAAGGTAAAAACTAACATAAATTTTTGATAACAATAGTGACAAGACTAGTACAATATGTGAGAAAACAATTAGTGAGTTTGGGAATAAGAAAATGAGTGGAGCCATTATTTGCAGTTCTGAGAAAGCGTAATAACTTTCTTAACAGTTTTCATAGCTTCTGATTGATTGACAGAGCTCGGATTCAGCACTGCCATTCCATGAATGATGATGGCAACATTTCGACACTAGATGCATAGAGAAGTCGAATTCAACTGTTATCTGGAGTATATTGGTTTAGTGGTGAGTTGTTGACATTTACATAATTGAAATGACTGAAGACGTTGTCATTGTCAACCCGCGCAGTCGTTTTTGTGACTTCCAGACAGTAGGTAAGAAACGGCTCAACTTACTTTTTGTATTTCTCTCTCAAAATTGTATATGTATATTTCATTCATTTTCTTGCTTAAATTTAAAAAACTACTATAATACAAAAAGATCTAACTCTCCGCCCCTTTTTTCTTTCATTCTTTCTTTTATTTAATTCTTCTCCTTTCATTTCTTAAGATGTTATTAAATTATGTAAGTCTGTTAATTCTAATTTTTACATTTATATAAAAAATTTTTGTCAATTATTTTTATATTATAAAAATCTAACTCTTCGCCCCCTTCTTTCTTTCATTCTTTTCTTTTCTTTAATTCTTCCCCTTTCACTTTTAAGATGTTTTTTAAATTATGTAACTGTGTTAATTCTAATTTTATATTTTTCTTGTATCAGAAAACTGATGATGATGGCTAAGCCATCGAAAGCTGCTCTTATTGAAATAAATAATATTGTTGACAATGACAACGCCTTCAATCATTTCGATGATGTTATCCGGAGGCAAATTCTGGACGGCGGTTCTGGCGTCGGTTGCGCTGGTCGGAGCGAGCGAATGAGCGAGCGAATGAGCGACCAAACGAATGACATTCTACTTCGGCATTCGCGTGGTGTTGATTCGAGAAATCACGGAAAACTACCGATCCGGCAGCTAGAAGTTTCTCCAGATAGCAGCTGAATTTGACGCGGACAGCCACTGTATCGGCAACAGTTGCTGCCTAGAATCATCTCAGCCGGTTAGGCGGCTGCGTCTGTGGTCACTTAAGAAAGACAGGAGACGCGAAGGGCGGCTCGAGAGCCGGGACAGGAGCTGACAGACGCCGCGCAGCCCGACATTCGCATAAAGAGCCTCGGAATTAGCTTCCGGCGCTGAATAATCTGCGCGTCGCGACGGCCGTCCCTCACAGGCCGCTCAGGCGGCGAAGGAGAACGGCCCAGCCCCGCCCATCCCCACCCCGCCCCGCCCCGCCCCACCCCGCCCGCCCACCCCGCCCCGCCCCACCCCGCCTCGCCCCGCCCCGCTGCGCCCCGCTGCGCCCCGCCGCGCCCCGCCGCGCTCCGCCGCGCCCGGCCGCGCCCCGCCGCACCCCGTTCCGCCCCGCCCCGCCCCGCCCCGCCCCCCTCGACAGTCAGCCACCTCCCGAATCTGCCCGCGTTCCGTCCTTCTCTCCTTCCCACTTGCCTTCTACCCCGTCCCCCGTCGCCCACCCCACGCCTTCACCCCTCGCTCTTGGTCCCGTCTCCCGCCCTGTTCCCCGCCTCCGTCCCTTCTCTTGAGTGATTCTTGGTGATTCCGAGCGCGACAACTAAGGATGCCATTAGTCCCGTAAGGGTAGTGCATGCTTTTTCATCGGGAGGTGGTGGTGATCTTCCCTCGCTGGATGGCGAGATCCGGCGCCAACCTACTGTCGACTAACGGGGTTTTCTCCAGGCAGCTATACACAACCAGCGGGCACCGTCGCAACCGAGACAAGTTGTGAGCCCACGACCGGTCTCCTAGCATGTGTGGTAGTGTAGTGCATATTAGTGTAAGTGTGTGTGTAAAGGGTGAGCATAGGACAAGGAAGAGGAAGGACAGATCGCGCGCGGTCCGTGGTCCGTTTGTTAGGGTACTGCTCCGGCATTCGCCTGGTGTTGATCGGAGAAATCACGGAAAACGGATCAGAGCAGCCGGCCGCTAGAATTCTCTTCCAGACAGCGACTGAATTCGACCTACCTGGTGTCGCTAGTGTCGAAAATCCTGCCACCGTCGGCACTCGAACCTAGGACCTCCGGGTCAGAGGCGCTGCAGTGACATCAGTTGATGCACTGAGCCACCGCTTGCAGCCCCTGCATCTTCGTTCCCCGTTTATGTGCCCATCTGCGCTCCCGTCCACGCCCCCCGGCTCCGTCCGCCGATCCTGCCTCACGCCCCCAATGCCCTGATCCCGTTGTCCGTCACAAAGCCCGCTCTATTCCCCCGTCCCGTCGTCCATCCCCGACCCTCTCCCCATGTCCTACCTCCTTCCCCTTGCACCGTCATCCACTCCGCCTCTGTCCACGCCTCAAACCCCATTCAAAACCTCGCCTTAGTTCAGTCTACATCCGATTTTCACATCAGATTATTTCATAAATTTCATCTCTATTTTATCTTTGCCCGTATCCGTGGTAACCTTTATTCATTTACTTTCTGGAAGACATGCAAGTCCGTTGATTTATTATTCCCCTGTGACGTAGACGCCAGCGAAAATGACAGCGGCGTTTGTGGCGGGCAGCGAGGGAAACGGCAGAGTTGCGGCGTTGACCACGCCGAGGGGAAAATACAGCGGCCGCCATCTCCACCACCTCATTATTCGCTCCGCCCCCTCCGCCCGCGGGCGCCGCCGCGCATATTTGAAGCGAGCGCCGCCAGGGGCGCGCGGGAGGCGTTAATGCGCGGCGGAGCATGCGGCGGCACGTCCTCGCCCCTGCGGAACACCCCTCCACTCCGCCGCCCGCCCTCGGAGGCACTCGGCCGCCCTCGCAGAGCACGGGGCGCGCGGCGGCCAGGGGCGGCTCCAGAGCGAGGTGCGCTCACAAAATGATGTCCGCACTTCTGTGAAGGGCGTTTACCGCGCTCCCCTTCAGACCCAGGGCTGTCACTACTAGCGGCCCAAATTTAGATTGATTGATTTTATCGTGTTTCCGGGCGCGTCAACTGCTTCGGTCATTAGTCCCGTTAGTGTATGGCATGTTTTTTCTCGGAAGATGGCGGTCATCCTCTCCCGCTTGATGGCGAGATCCGGCACCGACCTACCGTCGGCTAGTGGGGTTTCCCCGTAACCAGGACTCTCCCACCAGCGGGGCACCGCCCCAGCCGGGACAAGTTCTAAGCTCCCGACCGGTCTCCCGAAATATGTGATAGTGTGGTGCATGTTAGTGTGTGTGTATGTAAGAGAAGAGGATAGGACAAGGAAGAGGAAGGACAGATCGCGCGCGGTCCGTGGCCCGTTTGGTAGGGTACTGCTCCGGCATTTGCCTGGTGTTGATCGGAGAAACCACAGAAAACTACCGATCAAAGCAGCCGGCCGCTAGAATTTTCCTCCAGACAGCGACTGAATTCGACCTAGCTGAAAAACTAGGTCGAAAATCGTGGTGTCGAAAATCCTGCCGCCGTCAGGACTCGAACCTAGGACCTCCCGGTCAGAGGCGCTGATGCACTGAGCTACGGCTACCGGTCGAAATTTAGAAGACTCAGTCCCTTAGTGTGACAAAAAACATTAAATATGCACGGT
This sequence comes from Teleogryllus occipitalis, assembly GCA_011170035.1. Classification (NCBI taxonomy): domain Eukaryota; kingdom Metazoa; phylum Arthropoda; class Insecta; order Orthoptera; family Gryllidae; genus Teleogryllus; species Teleogryllus occipitalis. The sequence continues at coordinate 29,073 of BLKR01002798.1, forward strand.
CAGGTCGGCAACACGCTTTGAGTTGACGAAGACACTAGGTACCCGGATGCTAAGGTGTTACTCAAATTGAAGGTGCGTTCAGGAAATTATGGCTACACTTCTGAGAAGGGTTTTTGTCTCGTTGGTCTTTATGTCTGTCAACCCATGCCACAAATTGCTAGTCAAACCTTTAGAGGCCAGAGTTCCTTATTTTGAAACAAACTCTACTATATGCACGACCAGATCTTCCACACGATTGGATTTGATGCAGACACAGGCCGCTATGCTGATCATGTATCTCATGATCTCATCAGATCCAAAAGTTGCAAGAACATGCTACCAGAGGGCTCCGACAATGAGTGTGCGCGCACGAGGGCGGCGACAATTGGCGAATGCTATATGCACAAAATTAATTTGGGCGCTAATGGGTTAATCAATAGATACCGTTTAACCCACATCTATTCCGACCCTACTAGAATATGATCAGCGTCAAGGTAGGTTGAATTCAGCCGTTGTGTGAACTTTAGTGGCCGGTTACTCTGATTGGACGTTTTCTGTGGTTTCTCCCATGAATACCAGGTGAATGCCGGAGGAATACACTCAAACAAGTCACGGACCGCATGCAATCTTTCCTTCTTCCTTGTCATTTACCAACCCCTTCCTTACACTAAACACGCATTACATAACCACATAGGTCGAGAAATTATCGCTTGTCTCGGGTGAGGCGATGCCTCGCTTGAAGAGGTATTTGGATAGGGGAAAAAAATCATGCACGCAGAAGTGTAGGTCGGCTCTGGATCTTAATAATAACCAAGAACGCATCCACATCACTTGATAAAACACTAACTACCTTTACGAGACAAATGATCACAGCAGCAGACGTGCCCGGAAACCCCAAATAATCAATCAACCCGAATCTGCGTGTCGGCTCCATCACATCGCCTCCCCCAGGCGGTCGTTGGAATGCGTCACCGATGGCCACCGAAACCATTGCAGAACAGTGCAACGCGATACATATCAACGCGAGTAAGAAACCAGAGAAACAGAGGAGAGAGAGAGAGAGAGAGAGAGAGAGAGAGAGAGAGAGAGAGAGAGAGAGAGAGAGACAGAGAGAGAGAGAGACAGACAGACAGACACAAAAACAATCAGAGAGACAGAGATATGAGAGCCGGAGTTAATGAAAGTATCGTGAACTTGTTTACGAAGATATATTAGTTGTCTGTATTGTTGAAATTTCGAAAAAATGTTTCAGTAATTCAAATAAATGGCTAAATTGATTTCAATCGAAACCAAAACACAATCACACTAAATAGTAAAAATATTAGTAATTTGTTAAAATTTTCTTTTGATTTTATTAAGATTAAATCAATTTTTGAGCGTAAGTTTTAACAAGTATCAGTTTATTGTCATGTCGAATAATACAATGTGAACAGGTTAGTTGATTGGTTGATTAATTGATGCTTCCGGGTACGGCAACTGCTTTAATTATTACTCTCTTAGTGTAGTGAATGTATTTACCTCAGGGAGGGGGTGGTGATCTCCATCTGGATGGTGAGATCCGACGCAGATCTACATGGCGCCTAGCGGGTAATTTCCCCTACCTGGTACCTCCCCAGCGGGACACTGCCAAAACCGAAACAAACTCTAATCTCCCAATATGTGAGATACTGTAATGTATAAGGAAAGAGGTGAAAACCAGGAAGAAAAGATTGCGCGCGGCCCATTGCCCGTTTGTTAGGGTACTGCTCCGGCACTTCCTAGTGTTGATTGGAGAAACGACAGAAAAAACTGATCAGAGTAGTCCTCCAATTCTCCATTCTCTAGAATTCTCAGAAGGGAGTCAATTAGTTTCTGGACAAGGATGTGGAGTCATGGGTAGTGGCGCTAGGTTCCTCGTTTGCGGATCCATGGCGTGAACAATCAGCATGAGATGGTCTTCCAGAATTCCTCATTGGGTTTATTTCGGGGGGATTGTGGTGGCTAGGGGAGTACTGTGAACTAGCTTTTCGAACCACACTCGTACACTGAGAGCTGATGGCACGTTGCATTGACATGTTGGTAGATCTCGTCGTACAGAGCAAAAACGATCTGCATGTAAGAGTGAATATGGTCCCCAAGGATGGCTAGATAATTGTGTTTGTTCATTGCGCTTTACAAACCGACGACATCGCCTAGGGAACGCTGCGGCAACATCCCCCCCACCACCGCGCTCTCTCCTCGACCTGGACCCGGCCAGCGATTCTTGCAGGGCGTTTGTGGTCAGGGAATGGTCTCAGAAGCTCCCACCATTGGGACACCGCCCAACCCGAACAAGCTCTAAGTTCCCGACTGGTCTCCTGCCAAGTGCCATAGTGTAGTGGATGTAAGTGTAAGGGACAAGGAAGAGGAAGGAAAGATCGTGCGGGGTCCCTGGCCCTCCAGGCAGCGATGAATTCGACCTTGCTACCTTGCTAGTGTCGAAAATCTTGCCACCTTGGGGATTCCTACACTTGGACCTCTCCCAGTCAGACGCACTGCAGTGACATCAATTGATAAACTGAGCCATCTCTGACTGTAAATTAACTTCTTCTTCTTATTAAATAATAATAATAATAATAATAATAATAATAATAATAATAATAATAATAATAATAGAGCGCAGACATAGTGCGTGCGATAGTGTCAGCAAATGGCGTGGTAACCAAGGATTGGTTGAAAACTAGACAAAGGCTGCGATTAAAAGAAAAACACCTCAGAACAATGCAAAAAGCCGCTTTACTGGGCACAGCAAATATAGTCAGGAAATTTTTGACTCTCGATTAGGGAAGAAAGCGTACTTAGAATATGAAGACATCACTTGAATCCATCAAAATGTAAAAGACTACAAGTTTTGAGTACTGTACTAACACAAAACCATAAGTATAAGTACTTCTTCACCGAAGCTCCATGACTTCGTAGTGACAAATTGTGTTTTCAGATTGTCCTCCGACACTTTTTCTAGTGAAAAGAAAACAAATAATAGTGATAATAATAATAATAATAATAATAATAATAATAATTCACGACTGAAGATGCTTTGAGTTGGTTGAATAAAAAACTACTCCAGAAACTACTCCACAACCAGTTTCCTAAGGAGCTGATCTAGGGGCTATCGGTACCTCCACAATATTTTGCGCAAAATGTGGGTTGTTTCCAATAAAGTAATGTGTTGCACTTCCCAGTCTTTTCAATGACTTGGGAGTTTAGCCAATTCATTACACAAATTTCAGAGCTTCGATAACCATCGGGACGACCTGTGCTTTGTACACCCCACATTCGGCGGATCTCTATTTCCAAAGTCTTGTATTTAGAACGTTTCTCTGCCTCCTGGGTTACGTTTTGATCGCACGTCACACAACATAGCGCGACACAGCAATACAAGTAGACATGATTTTTTTCCAAGTTCCGGATAACAATATCCGTTTTGTTTGTCACTATTGTGAGATCAGTTTGAATTTGTTGATCGTACAGTATTGTACAAAGTTCAACAGACGCCACCGGTTGTGGTGAGTGTCCGTTGGAGCATGTGCTTATAACTTTGAGGACGATACAGATCAGCTATTATCATTATCATTATCATTATTATTATTATTATTATTATTATTATTATTATTATTATTATTATTATTATTATTAAATTTATTTTGATCAGCGCTTTAAAATTGTTGGTTTGCAAAGGTAATACGCTTCTTTCTGCGTAATTCCGTCCTTTTTTCTGCGTCCCCGATGTTTTTCACACTTCAGAAAATTCTCTCAAAAATCGTGATAACTAGCTATATTTTAAAAATAACACTGGCCTGCAAATTTAAACCTTTTGTTTGTTGCCTAAAATAAAAATGTGATTTTATATAATGTTGATGCGCTGAATCCGAATTTTAATCCGTTTACTTCTAGCACTTAAAGTTTTCTTGCGAAATAACTATACATGTATTGTACTATTACGCGAATTACATCCAAAAGTTTTCGTAATATTTTTTATTTTAAAGAAAAAACAATATTTAATATACACAATTTGCTGAAATTAATGTGTAAGATTGTTAATACATGTCACTAGAATGTTTTTGTTTTATTTTGTATCATTTACTTCACTATTGGAAAGTTTCACACACATTTTACACCCGTTGCTTCTTACTTGAGAAAGTCCTCCTGTTTTTTTTCTTTTGTTTGTCCTTAACTCCAGCGCATCCTCATAAAATTGTTCGCCTTGCACTTCATTTAAAAATCCTAGATTTTCAAGGAAATAATCTACGCGAGAAAACAGGAAAAGCATTTTCATACTCGTGTTACAACCTTGCTCCTAAGCTTCAAGCATGTTATCCACAATGTTTTGATAATTGGAATGCTTGTTCTTACCAAGAAATTTTGAAACAACTTCACAGAAGATATCCATGATGCTTTCTCTTTTTCATTCATAGTGTTTTGAAATGCTGCATCTGACATCAATTTTCTTATACCAGGACTATTAATTATACCTTCTTTCAATTTTGCTTCAGTAGGTATCGGAATTTCTCACATCTTTACGATACTTGAAACAGTCTCCTTAATTACTTAAAGCCTTTTGTTTAATTAATCCAAGCTTAATGTGAAGATGTGGCAGCAAAACTTTAGGAGGATTTACAAGGCATTGGCGCACAATATTCTCAGAATCGACCTCCAAACTTTCTCGAGATGGCCAGTCTTTCTTAGTCCAATGATCAACTTGTGTGTAGCTATCCTACAGGTAAATAAAGCATGGAAATTTGTTAGAAACCAGATTGTTGACCCAACAGCATAGATAGAACTAGTCACAAACTTCCCAGTTGTGTTCACTGAAGGGCCCTCGCAATAACATCAGTTGCAAATTTGCGTATGATTCTTTGAGGATCACTGAATAGGCAACATACGATGAACCAAAAACGTTTCCATCATAAAGGAGATCACCCTCTGAAGCTCGCTTGGAAGCATCAATGGACAGTCTCCACTTGGATCACACTCTGGAAGTCCACGTTTTAGCTTAAGCTCTTTCACAATGTTGCAATATACAAAGTAACTATTTTTGGAGAAAAGTGATTTAAATTATATTTTGCGTTGTCTGAACAAATAGAACGATGTTTTTGAACAAAGCATATTTTTTTCTTGGAGTCTAAAACCCAACAAATCAGCTAATTCTTTTGAGAGGGCGAGATAAGTCTTTTAATTCGCTCTGGTTAGACACACATTCTACAGCAGTCGATTTTAGAGGGTAGCCTATCACTCATCTCAATTTCCATCACTTCTACATCAGATTCGGATTAGAAATGTTCAAGATTTTCTGTTTGCACAGGGATTCGTACGTCAGGCTTTTAGGGGTCAGGTAAAATGTTTGACTGAACAACTGCCTACATAATTTGCTTTTAATTTTTTGAATTGTACCCTTTCACATCACACGAACAAAAGTAACAGTCATTACTATGTTTGACAGCTCTCTCCAAACCATAGGTATTCCAAAAGATAGCGACGGTGTTTTGCGGTTGACCCAATGACGAAGATCTTCAATGCATACTCTACATACTTCGTGAGGTGACCAAGGTTTACTCGGATCTTCAAGTTTGATTCAAAAATAGGCAAGATATGATTTTTGTTACGAAATCTGTAATATCATGCCTCCGCTTAGGCAATGTGTATTTCCCACACGTATAACAAAGGGTCTGGTCTGGATCATTTATACATGAGCGATGTGACGTCACCAAGGAGAGGCTATCTACAGAGGATAATAGAAAGGGTGCAGGTTATCTCACTGTAACATCCTGAAGCGCTCGCACCCAGTATCAGGAAAGAAACATCTGGTTCTCTCGGTGTTTACTATAGATAAATTAAAACTATTTTAAATACATTTGGTTTTCAAATCCTGCCATTATAAAACTACACATGGTATTACAGTTTATATAATTAATATTCGCAAATACGAAAATAATAAAGGGAAATAAAATAAAATAAAATAAAATTGAAAAAAATAAATGGTACATGATAGGAACTTTGCGGCTTTGAATTTGATTTCAGCCTGCTAAAAATACCCCCAAAACATTCAAAAATCGGGGGCAGCAGTTTAATCGCAGATTAGTGTAATGAAATGAAACTGATTTTATGTCTAATATAAATAGATTACATTAAGAATAAAATATCTAGCATCAATATTAAGGTGTGAAAAAAATGTGAACATAAAACGCAACCCTTTTGCAAAAATCACTCATATTTTTTAAACATTCCTTTAATTAAAGACCCTCACTTGAATCCCTAGATGACACTAGTGGCTTCCGCGAGACGCGTAGAAACTTATCGTCGTAGCTCCACGACCATCTTACCTTCGCCCGGCTACTCCACCGCAATTTTATGTCTAATATTGATAAATATATTGCATTAAAAATCAAATATCGAGCATCAATATTCAGGTGTAAAAAATGTGAACATAAATCGCAACCATTTTGCAAAAATCACTCATATTTTTTAAACATTCCTTTAATTAAAGACCCTCACTTGAATCCCTAGATGACACTAGTGGCTTCCGCGAGACGCGTAGAAACTTATCGTCGTAGCTCCACGACCATCTTACCTTCGCCCGGCTACTCCACCGCAATTTTATGTCTAATATTGATAAATATATTGCATTAAAAATCAAATATCGAGCATCAATATTCAGGTGTAAAAAATGTGAACATAAATCGCAACCATTTTGCAAAAATCACTCATATTTTTTAAACATTCCTTTAATTAAAGACCCTCACTTGAATCCCTAGATGACACTAGTGGCTTCCGCGAGACGCGTAGAAACTTGATCGTCGTAGCTCCACGACCATCTTACCTTCGCCCGGCTACTCCACCGCAATTTTATGTCTAATATTGATAAATAGACTGCATTAAAAATCAAATATCGAGCATCAATATTCAGGTGTGAAAAAATGTAAACATAAATCGCAACCATTTTGCAAAAATCACTCATATTTTTTAAACATTCCTTTAATTAAAGACCCTCACTTGAATCCTCAGATGACACTAGTGGCTTCCGCGAGACGCGTAGAAACTTATCGTCGTAGCTCCACGACCATCTTTCCTTCGCCCGGCTACTCCACCGCAATTTTATGTCTAATATTGATAAATAGATTGCATTAAAAATCAAATATCGAGCATCAATATTAAGGTGTGAAAAAATGTGAACATAAATCGCAACCATTTTGCAAAAATCACTCATATTTTTTAAACATTCCTTTAATTAAAGACCCTCACTTGAATCCTCAGATGACACTAGTGGCTTCCCGCGAGACGCGTAGAAACTTATCGTCGTAGCTCCCGACAATCTTACCTTCGCCCAGCTGCTCTACTACGCAATTTTATGACTAATATTGATAAATAGGTGCATTAATAATAAATATCTAGCATCAACATTAAGGTGTGAAAAAATATGAACATAAAAACCTTTAACCATTTTGCAAAAATCACTCATATTTTTAAACATTCCTTTAATTAAAGACCCTCACTTGAATCCCACAGATGACACTAGTGGCTTCCGCGAGACGCGTAGAAACTTATCGTCGTAGCTCGACCATCTTACCTTCGCCCGGCTACTCCACCGCAATTTTATGACTAATACTGATAAATAAGATTGCATTAATAATGAAATATCTAGCATCAACATTAAGGTGTGAAAAATATGAACATAAACCTCTTCATTTTGCAAAAATCATATCATATTTTTAAACATTCCTTTAATTAAAGACCCTCACTTGATCCACAGATGACATAAGTGGCTTCCGCGAGACGCGTAAACTTATCGTCGGCTCCACGACCATCACCTTCCTTGGCTACTCCGCAATTTTATGACTAATATTGATAAATGGAGGTGCATTAATAATGAAATATCTAGCATCAACATTAAGGTGTGAAAAAAATATGAACATAAAACGCAACCATTTTGCAAAAATCACTCATATTTTTAAACATTCCTTTAATTAAAGACCTCACTTGAATCCACAGATGACACTGGTGGCTTCCGCAGGGCATCAAACTTATCGTCAACGCTCCACGACCATCTTACCTTCGCCCGGCTACTCCACCGCAATTTTATGACTAATATTGATAATAGATTGCATTAATAATGAAATATCTAGCATCAACATTAAGGTGTGAAAAATATATGAACATAAAACGCAGCCATTTTTGCAAAAATCACTCATATTTTTTAAACATTCCTTTAATTAAAGACCCTCACTTGAATCCCTAGATGACACTAGTGGCTTCCGCGAGACGCGTAGAAACTTATCGTCGTAGCTCCACGACCATCTTACCTTCGCCCGGCTACTCCACCGCAATTTTATGTCTAATATTGATAAATATATTGCATTAAAAATCAAATATCGAGCATCAATATTCAGGTGTAAAAAATGTGAACATAAATCGCAACCATTTTGCAAAAATCACTCATATTTTTTAAACATTCCTTTAATTAAAGACCCTCACTTGAATCCCTAGATGACACTAGTGGCTTCCGCGAGACGCGTAGAAACTTATCGTCGTAGCTCCACGACCATCTTACCTTCGCCCGGCTACTCCACCGCAATTTTATGTCTAATATTGATAAATATATTGCATTAAAAATCAAATATCGAGCATCAATATTCAGGTGTAAAAAATGTGAACATAAATCGCAACCATTTTGCAAAAATCACTCATATTTTTTAAACATTCCTTTAATTAAAGACCCTCACTTGAATCCCTAGATGACACTAGTGGCTTCCGCGAGACGCGTAGAAACTTGATCGTCGTAGCTCCACGACCATCTTACCTTCGCCCGGCTACTCCACCGCAATTTTATGTCTAATATTGATAAATAGACTGCATTAAAAATCAAATATCGAGCATCAATATTCAGGTGTGAAAAAATGTAAACATAAATCGCAACCATTTTGCAAAAATCACTCATATTTTTTAAACATTCCTTTAATTAAAGACCCTCACTTGAATCCTCAGATGACACTAGTGGCTTCCGCGAGACGCGTAGAAACTTATCGTCGTAGCTCCACGACCATCTTTCCTTCGCCCGGCTACTCCACCGCAATTTTATGTCTAATATTGATAAATAGATTGCATTAAAAATCAAATATCGAGCATCAATATTAAGGTGTGAAAAAATGTGAACATAAATCGCAACCATTTTGCTAAAATCACTCATATTTTTTAAACATTCCTTTAATTAAAGACCCTCACTTGAATCCTCAGATGACACTAGTGGCTCCCGCGAGACGCGTAGAAACGTGATCGTCGTAGCTCCACGACCATCTTACTTTCGCTCGGCTACTCCACCGCACACGGCGAGTGGGAGCGGGAGGAGGTGGTTCGGCAATGGAGGTAACTGTTTTAAAAATTAAGTCAAGCGGTAAGACATAACGTTGTTAACACGAACCAAAGTTTTAAAGCAGATTTTCTAAAGTACGATGGGCGAAAGAGGGGATCCCACCCCACCGAGAGTTGCCCAACCATTACATTGTAAACCTCCCTAAATGGAGCACCTTCAGCTAAATCCCTAACCATGCGGCATAACATCGTTGTGAAAAGAGGAATTCAAATTATTGGTGGCATAATTGATTTTCATTTCTTAATCGTAAAATATGACAAATGTATTTTCTATTTTATGTGATGATATTAGTAATCACATAACGTTTTACTTGATCCTTTCAAACCCGTTTGCTTCATCTTTTAAGCAGAGTGATCATACGAAGACGTTTTGACAATACTCATTTGAAAGCTCTATTAGAGTACAAGTCATAATGCGACTTAATATAGTATTCAGACGAATGCGTAAGATTACTATGCCGTGTTGATCTTGTAAACGGTTTTATTTACAACGATGCTATATTGTTCGATTTGCGCATTCTTATGCATGTTATACAAAGCTTCATTTTATGGCTTGAACTCTAGAGGTTTTATTACGACCATAGATGCATTATAACTTTGTTTTCACACTCCTGTGAAAGAAAAATACTTATTTATAATACGATTGGTAAAAGTGACATTTTATTTTGCGAGTAGGAAAGATTGAGACTCGAGGCCAATAGGCTAAGTGATCTAATTAAACGAGAAAAAATAAAATCACGTTTACCACGTGTGTAATACACTACTATTGCTTTTTCATATTACTTTGTAAGATGTCGAGTAGTCAGAGTCCATGCTTTGTGGGTCTTTGATACCGAAGAATCGATTGACGGCAAAACGTCCGTCTGTCCGTTAGTCTGTGGTCAACGCCTAAAAATTGCTGATTTTCAGGCGATTCTCACCAAAATTAATATTCCTTGATGCATTTGAACGAACTCGAGGCTTTGCGAGGCTGAAACGGATATTTCATTTTTGAGGGTACTTTACATGAAAATTCGACTTCACATTCAAATTTTCTCTCTCAACAGGTATTTTGCTCTCAATCGACATTGCGGTATTAAGAATCCACAAAACATGGATTCTAACTACATATTGTGACAAAGGAAGTAATTTACTACAAATAGGAACAATATTTATTCATTTTTTCGTTACCAAGACCCGGCAATGAGATATTTTTCACTGAAAATTCTCCGTTTTCTGGCGCACAACTACAATACTTTTCTTCTTGTGAAGTAAAGGCGGAAAAGTAAAAAATACTGTTTATTGCTTGGAAACAGATGGAAGTTTTGATATTCAAACAGGATTCAAAAAGTACTTCAAGTCCAGAATAGCAGAGGACAAATAATGGTGCTACAATAGCACATAACTTCTCACATTTTTCTAAATTTGCAATTTTCGAAAATACAGAGCGTTTAATGAAAATTAGACCTGCGTCATTCTTTTAAGCGAATCTGTAAAAAACTTATTTTTCGTCGAATCTACATCAAGGTCATTAGCGATTAAACAGATAAGTATATTTTACAATTACATGTGAAATTTAGAACAATATTCATTATCAAAAACACTCTAAGAGAATGTAATACAAACTGTACAACACAAATAATACAATACCTTCAATACAATACATACAATACAAACAATATAAGAATAATAAGTTCATCTAAATGCTGTTGTAAATACTGATGTCCTTAACAAAATCAACAATTCTCTTCTGATAATCTGTCGAGTTAAGAATGTTATCATTGAATTTTTGGCTGTCCGGGATCAGCCGCGTCATGGTCGATGGAACTGACGTTTCGGCCATCTTGCTGTGGCCTTCTTCAGAGCTATACTGCTGATTAGCCGCATCATGGTCGATGGAGCTGACGTTTCGGCCATCTTGCTGTGGCCTTCTTCAGAGCTATACTACTCGCTAATAGGCCACGACTCTGAATAAGGCTAGTAGGTATAGCTCTGAAGAAGGCCACAGCAAGATGGCTGAAACGTCAGCTCCATCGACCATGACGCGGCTAATCCCGGACAACCAAGAATCCAACGACTCCGGCCGCGGAAGCCTACGACTCTTCAAGAATGTTATCATGCCTGCCTTCTAATTGGTGTTTTTGCCTGCTGCTCTTGCATGGGGGGACAGTGAACTAATATATGTTTTAAATTTAGAAGAACGTTACAATGGTCACATTTAGGAGGGTTTTTACCAGTTATTAGGTGAATGTGAATTCTTTTAGAATGCTCCGTTCTCAATCTTGAAATGACAACCTGATGTTTCCGTGAGAAGTCTGAATAATTTTAAAGTCATAGTTTTGGAGATTTTCTTGTGTGTTTCACTAGCCTTCATTGGTTTCCATCTTTCGAACAAGATATTTTGCGTTTTCTTAGATAAATGGTTCCAACAGTCCTCGAATGTGCTTGAAATTTCAAAAGCTCCTGCATCCGTTTGAGGGGTATTCATTTCTTCAACGATACCATTGAGAGGCGTGATTCAAAATAAATTGATGTTTTTTTCCCGAGTGTGTTATATCATAATACAGTTCACGAATAAAATTTACCGGATTCACTATGGTGCGTCCGTGAACGGTAGACGTGTTCGTTATGCACACTGCGTGATTGTGAGAAATTGTTACACGAGTAAGTGCCTGTAATTCTAAGTGCTGTGTTCTCCATCCATTCAACTAGAAGAGTCAGCTTCTACTCAAAAGTCAGCTTCCCTAGCGGCTGGCATCCTACCACGATGGAAACTTCCACCAACGGCAAAATAACCTCAGAACCGACAGATAAACAAGTAAGCAAAACCTTTTCTCTTGGGGTGCAATCAGAAATTTACCCTAACAAAAGTCAAGCGATTGTGATTGAAGCCCAAGAAGGTATTAGCATCAAGGATTATGTATCTAAAATAGCCTCAATCGTTAACCTTTCAGATATTCGTTTTGTTTCAAGAATTTCTGATAATAGAATCTGTTTCTTCGTCTCAACTCAAAAGATTGCTGAACATATTGTGAATACACACAGATTTATCACTATTAATAATAAAAAACTGAATATACGACCACTCATCAATAAGCAAGTACGGGTTATTATCTCTAATGTGTGTCCTGTTATACCTCACGAGGTAATCCTGAAGATTTTCAATAGAAACAACATCAAACCCTCCACTAAGATGTCATTTATCAGAGCCGGGATCTCGGAACCCGGATTCTTTCATACTATGAGCTTTAGAAGGCAGATTTATATAGATCCGGATGATATTGACAAGTTACCGGATTCTGCACTGGTATGTCATCAAGACACAACATACCGTATTTACTTTTCCACCGACAATGTGGTATGTTTTCTATGCAAGCAGGAAGGCCACATTGCTAACCATTGTCCCTCTAACCAAAATCAAACCAATAACAGTGACTTCTCTGCAAATGGAAATCAATCTGCACCTACTAGTAATGCACAGAAGTCTTTAATCACTGTGCCCCCAATTAATGACAATGAGAATTTTCCTAACCTTCACCAAAAAACCCTCCAAACTGATTCCCCTGCAACTGAAAACCAATCTGTTTCCACTATCAATCAACAGAAGTCTTCCACCCCTGTCCTCCCAATTAATGACATAACTACCCCTAATCTCCATGAAGAAATCCCCCAAGCAAAATCACCTACAACTGATAATCAATCTGAACATTCTATTAATCAACAGGAATCTGATAATGACAATAATTGTGTATATAAACTAAACAAAAGAGGCCCCCAATCTGACTCCTCTCATGTTCCTGAATCTTCAAGTACCACCAGAGAAGCAAATACAGATGAAACCCTGAAACAACCTAAAAGGAAAAAGAAGAAAAAAGAACAACTAAATGAGTCAGGGAAATCTGAAATAACTAAAAGTAGACCTGTAACTGAAAAAATAGAATTAACAAAAGTAGAACAACTAAATGAGCCAAGGAAATCTGAAATAACTAAAAGTAGAACTCTAGAGGAACAAATATCTCCTCTAAAATCAATTATTGAAGACAATGAAAGTAAATATCCTCTTACCTACCATCAATTTAAATCCTTTCTGGAAAATTCTTTTAATGCTTCTGACCCCATCCTCATTGCCAAAGATTACTCACCTGATATATCAGCTCTCCTTCAAATGATGTCTAATCTGTACCAACATCTTCCAAATGCAACAATAAAAAGATTTACCAGACTTTGTAAAAAAATGAAGTCTGTTCTACCACCCTCTGAAGAATCATGTACTGAATCAGACTCCAGTGCAGACATCAGCTCCAACTAATGAATATTCTCCAATGGAATGTCAACGGTTTCTATCCTAGACTAGAAAGTTTACAGCATTTGTGCGACCTTACCCAGCCAGATGTCATCTGCATTCAAGAAACTAATTTTAAAGAGTCTCATCATGGCCATATTAAAGGTTATAAATGCTTCTTCAGAAACAGAACTACTACTAATCATGCCAGTGGTGGAGTTGCAATATATATTAAAGACCACATCCCATATGAAGAATTGAACTTGCAATCTAATATTGAAACAAATGTCATCAAGATACTCTCAACAACTTCAATTAGTATATGTAATTTATACTTACCAAACAGCTACAATTTTGACGCACAAGAATTAATCGACATAATTAATAAACTGGAAAAGCCTTTCCTCATTTTAGGGGATTTCAACAGTCATAACACTGTATGGGGGTCTCATAAAACAGATAACAGAGGCCTTGTGCTTGAAGACATCTTTGAATACCACGATTGCATTATATTAAACACTGGAGAATCTACTCATGTCAATATCAACAACAATAATTTTAGCGCCATAGATTTATCTATATCATCAGCATCCCTTGCACACAAATGCTCTTGGAACGTTTCAGACTACCCATATGATAGCGATCATTTCCCCATTTTTATTGGTATTAACAACATAAATATTACACCTGCTCCTTCAGTTCAAATAAACAGATGGAACTTCAATAAAGCCAATTGGGAAGAATATCAGAACTTCATTTCTGCATCCCCAATAGACGATAATATACCCTTTAAATTTAACAACATTGATGCTACCATCCAAGCCTTCTGTAATTTGATTATTACTGCAGCAAACTTGGCTATTCCTAAGTTATTTTTCAAAATTAAAAGAGCAAACACACATTGGTGGAATAGCGACTGTAAAGAAGCAATAAGGAATTCAAAACATGCATTTAACCGTTATAAGAAACATAAATCAACTGAGAACAGGCTTGAATACAAAAGGACCAGAGCTATCACCAGAAGAGTCATCAAAGAAAGCAAAACCAATTCTTGGTCTAAATACTTATCATCATTAAACGGTAACTGTAACATCAATGATACATGGAGAACAATCAAAGCTATTCAGGGAAATAAAAAATCAACTAGTATCCACTTTATTAAAAGCAACGACAAAATACTTACCGCCCCATCTGACATTGCTAACCAATTTGCCAAGACATTCTCCAATAACTCGAGTTCCAACAACTACATGCACGAATTTCTTTCACATAAAAACGAACAAGAAACCAAACTAATTCCTAAAGGGAATGAAATTTTAGCAAATAAATACCAACTTAACGTGGATATCTCACCACATGAACTTGATGAAGTTATTGAATCATCCAACAATTCTTCTCCTGGCCCCGACAATATTCCAAATATTCTCCTTAAAAAGCTACCCCCTAAAGGAAAATATATTCTATTACGCATCTACAATTGTATATGGAGAGAAAAGACCTTCCCAAGCACCTGGAGACTGGCTACTGTCATTCCTGTTCCTAAGCCCGGTAAAGACCGGGCTTATAACTGATAACTACCGTCCAATATCTCTAACATCTAATATGTGCAAAATTCTTGAGCGGATCATCAACAATAGACTACGTTGGTTTCTGGACTCCCAACAAATTTTGGCTAACAACCAGTTTGGTTTCCGTCAAGGACACTCCACACAATCTCACCTACTGAATACTGCCACATTCATCCAAGAAGCATTCATCAATCACCAACACGTACTTGCTGTCAACTTAGACATAGAAAAGGCTTATGATATGGTCTGGACCTATAGAGTACTTAGAATTCTCCACAACATCGGTGTTCATGGAAATATGTTCGAGTTCATCCGCAATTTTACACTTAATAGACAGCTTCAAGTCAGAATTAATAACCAAATATCTCAACCTAGGATGCTTGAAAATGGTCTTCCACAGGGGTCAGTTTTGAGTGTAACACTTTTCCTTATCGCAATCAATGACGTGGATAAGGATATTGCCTTACCTGTTACAGTAAGGAAATACGCGGATGACATCATTGTTCTATGTAAAGGCAATAATCTGCTGAACACTCAAGAGTACATGCAAGAAGCTCTCGACAAACTCTCCGAATTTTCCCTGAAGTCAGGATTTAAATTCTCCACCAAAAAATCTGAATGTATCCTATTTTCAAGGAATAGGCACCATACGTTGCCACATCTCTTACTGGGTTCTCATGTCCTACCTGCGGTCCGCTGTACTAAAATTCTAGGCCTATACTTTGATAACAAATTGAGCTGGAAACAACATATCCAGAAGCTGATTGACAACTGTAAAAAACGGCTTAACATTCTCAAATATCTTAACCACAACAACTGGGGAGCGAATATAGACATCCTGCTTCTTATAAAACAATTATCAGAAGTAAGATTGACTATGGATCTATCATTTACAACTCAGCTAGCATAAGTGTTCTTAGCAAGCTAGACACCCTACACAATCAAGCGCTCCGCTTATGTACAGGATGCCTCCGTACCACGCCTATTGGTAGCTTACTTACTGAAGCCAAGGAGCCATCTCTACAATTCCGACGCCAATTGCTCGGCATGAAGTATGCAATTAAAGCTGGCGCGTCTATCAATCCAATTATAACCAACAATGTTTCACCATACCTTCGGGATCTCTTCAAGAAACATAAATCAATCATTCCCTTTTATCTAAAAATCAAGGAACCTCTCGAAATACTTAATATTTAACTCTCTCAGATTGAAAAACACCGCCCATGCAAAATTCAACCTTGGCTGTTACAAGAATTCAAAATTGACCTGTCTTTACTGAAACTTGAGAAAAGTTCATCCTCAGATGAATACAGGACATCTATTCTCAATGATTTTGCTGAGAAATACAAGTCACACACTGTTATCGGTATCAAGTCCATTCTCAAGACTGACGGTCCGGAAGTCAATGTGTATACCGCTGAGCGCAACACATTGTATACATTCAAACCCCACGTAAGCCTTACAACTACGGGTTTATATGGAATCATGCAGGCTTTAAAACTGGTCAAAGAACTTACGCACCCCTCTTTCTCAATTGTAACTAACTCATCAAGCACTCTACTCCAGTTAAACCATAGTAAGCGCAAATGCGAAATCTTACAAACAATCACTGAACTCTACCATCAGATATCATTAACGGGAAAAGATATCTCATTTGCCTGGATCCCCACATCCTTGGAAAACAACGTTACTCAAGAGTTTAGCACAGCGACTTCTTTCTTGGTAAACCTCAAACAAGACAATACAGTTCACAACCTAGTTAACACTACAACTGACATCCTAAAATTTATGAACAAAAGAATGTTGACTAACTGGAATCAAGAATGGACCAAATACAAAGCCAGCCACCTCCATAAAACGCAATCAGATTCTTCTCAGTGTATCTAGATAAACGAATGACTAGGCGAGAACAAGTAGTGCTATCCAGACTTCGCTCCGGACATACTAATTTAACACACGCACACCTGTTTCACAAACTACCCGCACCCCTCTGTGACTTTTGTGAGGTTCAACTAACGGTATCTCATATTTTGAACGTTTGTCCTAAGTTCCAGGAAGAAAGAGATGGCCTATCACCGGAGCAACAATTCGAAGCAGTTGTATATTCCAAGTCCTATCAACAGGAAATCATAAGATTTTGCCAGAACATTAATATATTTAATAAAATATAAGTGACTTCCTGTACATATTATCATACCAGCCATGATTGGATGTCAAGTTTTGTACTATTAAAATAACCTCATTTCTATGGTAAACTTTGTGCTATATATATATATATATATATATATATATATATATATATATATATATATTATGTAAAATTAAATAAGAATATGTAAAATACTGAAAAGTTGCTAAGAATTTTTGGTTGATGCGACTCTAATAAACAAAAAAAAATACCATTTCATTCTTAGGGCGGTTGCTGTTAATAGCACCTATTGCTTCGAGGGAACTGGAGAAGACAATGAACTTTTTGGAGTTTAGCGATTTAATTAGCTTGAAGGCTTCAAGCAGGGAGCAGAATTCTGCTGTGGAGGTATTAGCATATGAATTTAGTTGGTGGTTTCTTTGTATTTCTTGAGTAGTTACAATAACAAAAGTTCCAATATTATTTTTGGTGTCCTTAGTATATATTTTATAGTAGTCGGTGTATTTACGGATGAATTCTTGTACTTTTGGTTTCCAATCTTCTTTAGATGATATATATTCTTGTAATTCATTTAGAGAGATGTCAGTAGTGGTCTTTGGGAGTTTCTACGGATGTATCAAGTAATTTCTTTTTTTTCTCCAAGTTAACTTCCTTAAAATTAAGGTCAGAGAAAACTTGTTTGGTTGTCCCATATATAGGAATGTTCTGGATTCCATTGTGTTTATCATGAAATATAATAGGGTTGTTGGATGTTGCTGCTTTGATGATATATTTTAAGGTTAACAAGAGTCTTCAACGAGATAAGGTAGGCTCATTAGCTTCAATTAAGATACTTCCAATCGGGCTTGTATGGAAACATCCCGTATAAATTCGCCCGTTAATCGAAAATGCTTTATCAGCGGAAAAAATGTTTGGGAGACACCTTTGTTTATTCAGAACGATACATTGTACTTTCAATAATATTCCAAGTTCATTTACTTTGTTCGCCTCTTATCCGTCAGCACGTAATTAATAACGAATAATAAACGTGTAATGGAGGGTGTTAAATAATTCTATCTAGCATAACTATTATTAGTAATCTTAAGTATTGTATATCTCCTACAAAATTGTTTATGGACGTATCTTTAAAATCACCGTTTCAAATGTGGTAAAATGCAGGTTTGACATGAGGATAACGTTTGCAAACATTAGATATAATCAAAGCGTGGTCAAAACCTCAAAGTTCTTCTATTTCTGCTATTTTCACCAGTTTTTGTGAATTAACTCAAGTAAATTGTTCTTTATAAAAAATATACACAATTTTACAAAAATTCATATACCAAAATTAATTGGCAAACCTGTTCTCTCCGCAATTCATTACAACAAGAAATCGTTCTCCCTGCCGGAAACAACCTTTTTACTGCACACATCTGAACAGCAACTTTAGCTGAATGTAAATTTGCATATGGAAAAATAGCTCTGTTGTACTGCAAGTTTAAGAAACAATTTTCTTAAACATTTTATATTCGTATTCGTACTTGTATTTTGTATTCGTACAATCAACTTCTGCAATCACTATTAAATCGGAATTTAATTGACTATAACATTTTTAAATCCCTGTTCATTTTATTATAAAGAATTATTTATTTCGAATCTTCTTAATATTCACACATTAACGTCACGTACAAAACATTGTCATAATATAAATTCTCAAGCAGAAACAAGACATGTAAGATTAAGTGCTCAATCAGATTTAGCAATATATTGAACTCTGCGTGAGTTATGCGCAAGAGGATTCCTAGTAAAACGAATGAATCGCCACCAATACTTTGCGATTAAAACATACCACCATTTGGACAGCCCTGATCTACGTAGTTCCAGCAAAACAGAATGACCGTGTAGTACGCACGCTAATGCCACAAGATGAAAAGTGAGCTTTGAGGGATTTAAAATGGCAATTGTACCCATCGCTTCATCAACGAATGCGAGTTTTTATCGATTTCGCGAAAGCCGAGAACACAGACCACGTTTGATAGAGGTGAGCTCTGCGATTCGGATACCGGGAGATTCGTTCGTTTCGCAGATTTTGATTCATTGTTGGCGATCAGAAGCCGTTTGCGGGATATTACAGGTGGTTGAGGGAGGATTCGTTTCTGGCATGTATTAAACATATGAGAATTATCTCTCAAAGAACACACTTTTTCATTTTTTGTAAACGTGAAGTTTCACGATCATTACATTTATCATAAAATAAAATGAGACAAGCGCTTAACGTTTGGATAACAATTATGAAGCAACCATACCATCAACATAGGTGATAGAGTGTTCATTTTAAATCCTGAGAAGTGATTTCATTCGGTCATAGAAAGTTCATCTTGGGTATTTAAACCCATTTATTAAACACAAAAAACATACACAAAGTAAGAAGATTAATCAAAAAACAACTTCAAGGAATTTTAGAAAAACATTATCATACTCAATTTTGTTACCTAGCTTCTCACATTATTTACACATTATTGCCAGCTCGTTGCCTATTTCAACTATTCGTCCTCAACAAAGATTTGTACCCGTATCCCGATCACGAGGTTTTATATTTTAAAAGACTTCATGTCACCACAGGCAGTTTTGAGGGCCCCAAAAGAAGGTAGAGGTATTGAAACAAATCTGGACTGCCAGAAGGATCTTCCAGTGCAGATTCTTCAATTAGGATTACGGGTCGGTAACTATGGAGTTTTCTTGAAAAATGAGAGGACTGTGAATCGGATTACTGAGACTTTTGGAAAGACAGGTATTGTATGGGGTTGCCGTTAGGGCCAATATCCAGGTATTGTATGGGGTTGCCGTTAGGGCCAATATCCAGGTATTGTATGGGGTTGCCGTTAGGGCCAATAACCAGGTATTGTATGGGGTTGCCGTTAGGGCCAATATCCAGGTATTGTATGGGGTTGCCGTTAGGGCCAATATCCAGGTATTGTATGGGGTTGCCGTTAGGGCCAATATCCAGGTATTGTATGGGGTTGCCGTTAGGGCCAATAACCAGGTATTGTATGGGGTTGCCGTTAGGGCCAATATCCAGGTATTGTATGGGGTTGCCGTTAGGGCCAATATCCAGGTATTGTATGGGGTTGCCGTTAGGGCCAATATTCAGGTATTGTATGGGGTTGCCGTTAGGGCCAATATCCAGGTATTGTATGGGGTTTCCGTTAGGGCCAATAACCAGGTATTGTATGGGGTTTCCGTTAGGGCCAATATCCAGGTATTGTATGGGGTTGCCGTTAGGGCCAATATCCAGGTATTGTATGGGGTTGCCGTTAGGGCCAATATCCAGGTATTGTACGGGGTAGCCGTTAGGGCCAATATCCAGGTATTGTATGGGGTTACCGTTAGGGTCAATATCCAGGTATTGTATGGGGTAGCCGTTAGGGCCAGTATCCAGGTATTGTATGGGGTTGCCGTTAGGGCCAATATCCAGGTATTGTGTGGGGTTGCCGTGAGGGCAAAATGGTTTCCTGCTGGATCCGACCGTCAGTCCGTCGGCGTGCTTGCGAGTCGTGGATGAGGATAGAAACCGAGAAGCCAAACGTGCCCAACCCGGGGACTTGTACCCTTGATGAAACAAGTACATGTAATGTGGTACACCTGACGCCGGGCCAGCTCACCCAAATCTTTTCATCATCTACTACACATCGAATTATATCTATGTTCATAGCCAAGCCCACTTTTTTATGTTACTATGAAAGCTTATTCATCATATTCTCCATATCTTTATTTCTCCAAGGGTGACTTCATCATCAGTAAGTAACAGGAAATGCAAATAATTATCCCCGATTTTAATGCCCATCTCTACATTTATTTGAGCATGTTTCGACATTTGAGCATGTTCGAACCACGTTACTATTTCAAAACACTTCAAAATATTTCTCAACATTTCTCACTTGCCATGGAATGCGGCATGTGGTTCGTGACGTAAAGTGGTGCTGCGCAGAATGCGCAAAAATTGGAGCGTCGGACCAGCTCACCCACGTCTTTCCTTCAAGCTTTGTCCGAGAAAACTAGATTCAGTTCTGTCATTATGGAGAACAAACGATATCGATACCTGGCCTGCTAGAGTGTGCGCCCTCTGTGTCGATGGACAGGGAGGCAGCGACGGATAAGGAATATTGCAGGCGCCTCTAAATGGCACAGTTTCGGTGATATAACGGTCAGCGTACCGGACTGTTGTACCCGAGTTTGTGGGTTCAAACCCGTTCGAAGCCGTGGATTTTTAAGGGCGAAAAAGTCCTTCGTACGCCTTCCTTCGGAAGGGAAGTAAAGCCGGCTGTCCCATGTAGTAGATTTACTGCATGTAAAAGATCCTCAAGCCAAAATGAAGCCTCTGAGCAAAATTGATATCCGCCTGTTTCGTCGCCCAAGATAATACCTCCTTTCTCCGCTAGGTGTTGAAAGGAGCGTAGCGAAATTTGCGTGGTTAGACGGAAGAGCAGGCCTGATGGCCCGAGTCTCGCCACGTAAAATAAGGGATTAACTAACCAACTTGTTGCTCAAGCATTTCTGTTAAATTTCTTAAACCTATTTGTTATTTCACTTTCAGTGGAGGGGACTAAACAAAGTTTAAAAGCTGGTATGTTACTACGACGAAAACTGAATCAAAATTTGATCGTACAAGTCATATTAGAATTAATATAATTACATAGTTGTGCAACTGAATCTATGTTAGTGCAGAAGTGGTATGATTTTAAAACAAACTTTTGTCATTGAAAGCAAAGAAAATTCCATATTAAATTCCTTGCTTCTTCGTAAGAGACCTGGAGCTGCTTGTCAGTGGCCAAACGCGCTGAAATCGCGAACGGAGCAGCTAAGAATGAGCGGATCCGTTCCTTAACACAGCACCGAGGGGGCGCGCTCCTCCGAGGTCGTGAAAGCAGACCAGCCAGGACGATTCGAATGCGCTTTTCCCCACCTCAAGTGAAGCGAAAGTTTAGGAATGTAGGTTAAGTATAGGAGGTAGTATATAAATGTAAATGCTATCTGCCTATCTAGGAAAGGACAAAGACACTTTGTTTTTTATATTGATTTTTTGTACATTATTATTTTATTTGCAATTGTAACTGTACTTTTGTATTTTTGCATTCTGCCACCGGGCATCATCTGCCCACTTGTAGAATACATTTCTCTCTATCTGAGGGAAGAGAAAGAGACTATGGGAGGCGTGTGTGTGTGTGTGTGTGAAAGAGAGAGAGAGAGTGTGTGTGTGAGAGAGAGAGGGAGGGAGAGAGCGAGTGGAAGGACGATAGGCTCGGAGAGTAACAATATCACTGGAGCTCAACGAATGATTCGTTCACAGATGTTTGCGCATACTGGTATGATCATTCATCTCCTAAGTGTTGTAATTGTTGAAGCACGTGAGTTGGTTGATTTGATTGATTGACTGATTTTTTCGTGCTTTGGGGCACGTGAACTGCTTTGATCATTAGTCCCGTTAGCATAGTGCATGCTTTTATGGGGAGATGGTAGTGACCTTCCCCCACTGGATGGCGAGATCCGGCGCCGACCTACCGTCGGCTAGTGGGGTTTCCCCCTAACCAGGACTCTCCCACCAACGGGGCACCGCCCCAGCCGAAACAAACTCTAAGCTCCCTACCGGTCTCCCAGAATATGTGGTAGTGTAGTGAATGTGAGTGTAACTGTGTGTGTAAAGGGAGAGGATAGGACAAGGAAGAGGAAGTAAAGATCGCGCGCGGACAGTGGCCCGTTTGGTAGGGTGCTGCTCCGGTATTCGCCTGGTATTGATCGGAGAAACCACGGAAAACTACCGATCAGAGCAGGCGGTCGCTAGAATTCTCCTCCAGATAGCGACTGAATTCGACCTAGCTGAAAAGCTAGTGTCGAAAATCCTGCCGCCGTCAGGACTTGAACCTAGGACCTCTCGGTCAGAGGCGCTGCAGTGACATCAATTGATGCACTGAGCTACCGCTCCCGGTACGTGAGTTGGTGATTTTCCCCCTAGCGACGTACTGCGTCGACCTAGATGCTGATTAGCGAGAATTTCCTTCTCTAATTTCTGACACAGCCGGAACAACCTGTAAGTTCCCGACTGATCTGTCGACATGTGCGGGAGTGTAGTGTATGTGAGTGTACATGTGTGTAAGTAAGGGACAAACTAGGAAAAGAAACGGGAGGGGAAGACCGCGTGCGATCTATGGCCCTTTTTTACGGTACTGCTCAGGCATTCAACACAGGTACGAAAATATACAGAAAACTAGCGACCAGAATTCTTCTGAATTTTATCTCGCCAACTACTTAGTATAAAAATCATCCACCACCCAGACAGCCGGATTCGAACCTTAGAACCTCCAGGCCAGAAGTGCAGCAGCGGCAACAGTTGACGCCGTCGCCTACCTTACTCGGAGTGGTATTGGGCCGTCTACGTTGCCAGCTGAGTTCGTGTTCTGTAAGTCACTGTTTCTCGCGGGCGCTGCGCCACCCAAAAAGCTATCCCAGCCGGGGGAAGGGGGGAGGTGCTCCCCATCCGCGTGACGGCTCGCGGTGACAAACAGCGCCCAGACGCTCCTTATCGCCCCTCGACAGCGCCGCCCCCCCTCCGCCATTTTAATTGAATGAGACTGGATGGCGCGGGGCGGACAGAGGCCTTACAGTCCCCAGATACAGCGAGGAGAGCGATTTTCCATCGCCGCTCTATGAGCAGATGCGTATTGTGGCACATGCACCCAGGTCGAACAGGAGGTGCTACAGAATGGCACAGGCTTTCTCGTAGTAAAATTGTCTAATTTGCTTGCTGTGGACTGGATGTACGGTCTCGTCACATCCCCATTACAGCTGCCATCTATGGTCGCCCAAAGTACATTTTTTTGTCATTTTCTCGAGTTTTCGATTTCCTCATTGTAGAACCAAAATATTAATTCAAGAATATTGAAGAAGAGTAACACTTTGTCCTAAATAGAAATTTTCATTGAAAACTGTGAAGCCGTTTTTAAGAAGATATAATTAGCACTGTTTATAATGGCATAAAATTAATTTTGCTGCATGATTCATTTTTTCAAAAATACACAAATATAATTGTTTCGAAAAACCTGTCACGCCGTTAATATGTAAATTTCCAGCCATTTATATACATAATTGCATTTGTGGAAGTGCTTCAAATGACTTAAAATGAAGTTTTAAAGTTTTTTGAGAAAAACAATTACAAATTACTGCTTTACAGTAACACTTAAACGCCATTTTGTTAAAAACGAGTCTAAATATTAAAACTAGAGATGCTACAGAACGGCACAGACTTTCTCGTAGAGATTTTTACTAATTTTCTTGGTGTGGACTGATTTGAAGGTCTTTCTGCATTCTCTATCCAGCTGCCATCTATCGTCGCCCAAAGTACATTTTTTGACATTTTCTCAACATTTCGGTTTTCTAAGAGTACAACCGAAATATCACTTCAAGAATATTTAAAAAGAAGAAAGCCTCACCCAATATATAATTCTTCATTGAAAATGTTGAAACCCTTGCTAAGAAAATGTCGATTTAGCATTTCTGTATATGCGTAATTTGAAACTGTTTTTTATAGGAATCTACTTAGGAGATTTCGAAAAACTTCATTTAAAGTCATTTAAAGCATTTTCACTTACAAATATAATAATGTATACATATTGATGTATATGTGCATATTAACGGAGTGAGAGATATTTAAAAAAATTACATTTGTGTAATATTTGAAAAAACAAAAGAATACATCAAAATGAACTTTACGTCATATTAAACAGTCAAATTAGAACTATCCATTGGAACAATTTGAGGAAAAATTTGGAGTCCTTTCTGAGAAAATGGCATTTGAGCGTTTCTGAAAATGCGGAATTTGAACTCATTTTTACAGAAAACTGTTGAGCTTTCTAGAATCTTTATTTGACATTATTTAAAGCACATGTACTCACAAATTTAATAATGTGCAGAAATCGTATCTAATGTAAATATTACCGACATGAGAGACAAGTCAAAACAATTACAGTTTTGTAATTTTTGAAAAAACAACAACAAAAGAATAGAGCGATGGCCTTTATGTCATCGGATAGGGTGCATTTGGCACTATCCCTAACAAAATTTAAAGAAAAAATTTGAAGCGGTTTTTGAGAAAATCGTGCTTTTGTAATTATTTTTAATTGTAAATATTTCATGCTCTATTGCACGAAAAGTACGAAAATTTTCGAAAAAGTCTACATAACGTTAATGAAAGAACTATTTACATACAACAAATTTCACATCAAGTAAAAATCTGTGTCTTCAATTTTATAGTTGTAGGAAGACGCCGAAAAAAATCGAACTTTAGCAATTTTCGAAAATTTAGAGTTAAATTTTCAAGACAAAAATCGGACCTATGCCACCTGTGTAAGTGTATGTTACTTTATTCTTAGGAGAAATTTAAAGAAAAATTTGGAGCCGTTTTCGAGATAATTTTGCAAATGTCCGGGGGGTTTCATGTAAAGTACCCCTGAACTTTAAAGAATATTTTTAAAAATTTTAAAGCTTTCTAACTGGAGTTAGATGAACAGGGGTTTCTTCAATTTGAAAAAGATCGTACGTGTGGTTTAGGCACTAGGAGTGCTCACAGACGGACGGACAAACAGACAGGCAGACAGACAGGCAGGCAGACGGACAGACTGGCAGACGGACAGACAGGCAGACGGAAGGACGGACGTTTTGAAAAGAACTACTTTTTCGGTATCAGGGGACCCCAAAACGTGTATTTCTGTTGAAATCTCGAAATCGATTTTTCGCAGCATTACATAACTTTCTCAGTACAAGGTATATTACTCCCGTATATACGTATGTATACGAGGAAGTAATGAAAATTGTCCGTGTGTTTTCTCTGAACACTAGTAGTGCCTAAATCCTAGGAAGGAATTGTTCCAAATTGAAGGAACCCCTATCCATCTGGCTCGAGCCGAAACATTGAGATTTTGAGAATCTTTCTTTAAAATTTCGGGGTACTTTACACAATTCGTTCTTTCATTAAGGTCATGTACATGTTTTTAAATTATTGTAGATTTCAAATAATATTGCGTAAAATATTTGCAATTTTAAAAATTTACAAAAACAAGTTTTTTCTCAGACGGCTCCAATTTTTTTCTTTGAATTTTTCGTTGGCATAGTGGTAAATATCCCTGATAAGACAAACGCCAATATGACATAAACGCCGTACTCTGCTGTTTTCCAAAATTACAAAACAATTTTTTAACTTGTTTCTTAAATCGATAATATTTACTTTATCAGAGATTTGTTCACATTATTATATTGATAAATTCATGTGCATTCAATAAATTTCCGAAAACACAGTTCCAGAAAACAGTTTTCTGCAAAAATGAGCTCACATTTCGAATTTTGAGAAACGCAAAGGTCATTTTCTCAAACATGTCTCCAAATTGTCTCTTCCAACAGATAACGCTAATTGCACATTCTAAAATGACATAAATTTCATTTTGGTGTATTCTTTGTTTTTTTCTATAATTTCATTGGTGTAATATTTTTGAAATATCTCTTACGCAGTTAATATAAAAAAATTAAAATATTTGTAAACGACATTGCATTTGCAAGTTAATGTACTTTGAATGACTACAATTGCAGTTTTTCGAAAACTCAAAAATTTTCTGTGAAAAGGAGTTTCAGAATTTGCATTTCCAGTAACGCTTAAATGTCATTTTCATTCAAACAGCTCTCAATATTTAAATGACAATTTGCTATTTAGGAAAGGGTTTAACCTTCTTTAATATTCTTTAAGTAAAAAAACAAACAAACAAAAAACCACAACAAGAAATTAATGCGGCGATAGATGGCAGCTGACCAGAGTGTGGGGCAAGACCGTAAAGCCAATTCAGTGCAAGCAAATTAGAAAACTTTACTTCGAGAAAGTCTGTGCAATTCTGGAGCTCCTCTAGTTTCGTTATCAGGTCCCAGCAATAAGAGTTTTTCAGCCAAAATTCGCCTTTTTTCGCGGAGCATTTAGTTACGTTCTCTATTCTACGTATATGCGAGAAAGTAACAAGCGGTACTCTTTAGTTATATTGCTGTGATTCGGGTGTACGAGATGGTCATTGATGAACAAGTCTTAGAACCGTCAATTGCAGAGATTGAGGACATTAGATGATCCATAATATGGATACGGTACAATAATAGGATGAGATACATTTTTAGGTACCAACTGAACACTGTACTTCTGGAGTGTAATATCACAAGTAGACTTAAATATACCGAATGGGCAAGTATTTCATGGCGGGAGTGCACAAGAGATACCGAGAGAATCGAGGAAACAAAATAAAAAAATCAGGAAGAACGAGGCAGCACTCCCGAAGTAAACAATTTTTGGGTCGGAGGTTTCATCTACCTGGAACATGCACTAGATACGACAAGCATATTCCTTTTAACCTTTATTGGGCGTGGAAGGATGTGGACACAAAAATATACAAAAGTGTAGCTTATAGAAAGTCTGTGTTATTGGCTCTCATGCAACAACTGAGTTCGGTTATAAGATATACATCCGTGACACAAGTTAAGAGTTTGAAATTAAATAGGATAATTCAGAATAAGCTCAAAAAGACATTGGCAGATTATCTCCTTCCCCACTTGTCACATGGACTTTTTACTGTTGTTGACGCGAAATAAATTATTTTTAAATGATTTTTGTTTCAATTACAATAAACATAATTTAATTAAACCGCACTAATATTTCGTAACATGTACACAAACGTAATGATTTTGAATTGAAGCCTGAAGGAAAAGATGTGTCCTTAAGACCCTAATTCTAATGAGTGTTCGGTGTAGGATATTCGATTTTCCCCAACCCTGAACTTATCCCCTCCCACTTCACCCCTCTCCCCTCTCCGTAGAAAACGGACGACCTCTCCTCGCACTTCGGTCGCTCGTCTTTTTCTCTTTAGTTCTTTTTCTCACCGCCCCGCCGCGCCCCTCTCGTGACGCGCTCTTCCGTTGTCCTTGCGCGCCCGCGCTCTCTTTTGTTTTCCGGAGCCCGACGTTCATTTGTTATGCGAGACGAAGTGTCTGTGCTCGCACCCTTGGGAACGACTCGCACAGAGTAAACTGAGAGATATAAGTCTTCCTTTTTCTCGGGCCAAATCGGTGCTTGTTTAGCCTTAACTCGCGTCTCCAACAATGGGATATTAATAGAGAGCTGGACGTCTCTTACGGGCTCGAACGATTGCTATTTTTTTCTTTCATGCGTCTCCTGGACTTAAGGGAAGTATCTTCACTACCCAGGCGTTCGCAGCTTACATTTCCTAAAGAAAACGTCTCAATGAAAACAGAATGGGCTGATCTTAACAGGTAAGAATTAAAAGAATTGTTCTGCGCGGTGTTGTGTAAGACAGGAAAAGTATCTTTTGCGTACATATCATGTTCACACTGACACTTAACTTGGCCATTTTATATACTGCTCACAAATACTTCAGCAGTACATTGTCTCCGTTGGTTGGTTGGTGATTCCGGGCGCGTCAACAGCTTAGCTCATTAGTCCCGTAAGTATTGTACACGTTTTTTCCTCGGGAGATGGCGGTGTTCTTTACCCGCTGGATGGCGAGATCCGGCACCGACCTATCGTCGGCTAGCGTTGTTTTCCCCTAACCAAGACTCTCCCACCAGCGGGGCACCGCCCCAGCCGGGACAAGCTCTAAGGGGAGAGGATAGGACAAGGAAGAGGTAGGAAAGATCGCGCGAGATACGTGGCCCGTTTGTTAGGGTACTGCTCCGGCATTCGCCTGGTGTTGATTGGAGAAACCACGGAAAACTACCGATAAGAACAGCCGGGCGCTAGAATTTAGCTCCAGACAGCAAATGAATTCGACCTGGCTGACAAGCTAGTGTCGAAAATCCTGCTGCCGTCAGGACTCGAACCTAGGACCTCCCGGTCAGAGGCGCTACAGCGACATCAGTTGATTCACTGAGCTACCACTCCCGGTATGTAACTTCGATATTTGACATTTTCCACCACACGTTTATTGACAAAAGTGAACATTTTCGACCTTCTACGTGCGCTAGAAGTTTACAATATTAATTCTGAGTTACCTGAACTTTTATGCATTAACTGAGCTTTGTGAAAACTTTATTATTTCTCTTCATATGAATCTGAAATATTAAATCCATAAATTTTGTAACGATAAAGATGTTTGGGAATCTGGTGATAAGATAATGAATGCGAGCAGGAAATATGAACAGGAAAGACAGCAGAATGCAGTTAGACAAAATAGGATAGAGGTGAAACAAGAATAGGAGGGTAGGGGAAATCAAGGAAAATCAAGTCGTAAAGGATGCCAAATACATAGTGGAAAATTGTAATTAAACATAAAACTGGCAAACTTTTGATGTTCCGAATTGAAGCACACGAACTTTGGGGAAATGAAGTTAAGGGAATGTGCGAGACGTGCCAGCATGCTTCGGTCAATAGTCAACTAAAACATTCTATGAATCATTTTAATGCTAGTTTGACGTTCTAGACAAAGTAAGACTCGTATGTAAGTTCGGAATCCGGCGGTGGATGCTATTGAATAAATCTAAAGAAGCGGTATAGGATTATTCCACAATCTAGATGGAAATTCTAGAGGTCGGCTGGGCCCATCGGTGGTTTACGTGGCCTCCTATGACCGTCGAGGCGGGGGCAGGAGCAGTTCGTAAAAAAAGGGATACAGGAGAAGACAATAGAGGATAAGAAATCGAGAAGAATGAAGAGGGGTAGAAGGAGGAGAAAAAGGAGAAGAAGAAGGGGGAGATGAAGAAAGGGGAGAAGAAGAAAGGGGAGAAGAAGAAAGGGGAGAAGGAAGAGGGGAATAAGAAAGAGAAGAAGAAAGGGGAGACAAAAAAAGGAGAAAAAGAAAAGGAAGAAGAAGAAAAGGGAGAAGAAGTTTGTATGTATATTACTTTATCTTTGAATAAAATAGTTAATCTTTATGTGTGAATAGTATTATTCAATATGGCAGCACCGCCTCTCTGGCTTGACAATTGATAGCTACTTTATTACTGAGATGCAATATAGAGCCATGTCACCCATTACAAATGCGCCAGTAAATGACATACAAAGTTCACAGGATAAGTGAAAATATTTTTATAGGCTTTCTTTGAAGATATATTCCATGTAATTATCTAGCTACAGCTTCTCTCTCAATAATTCTCCTTCGAATGAACACAAAAGAATCAGGAAATATTCTGAAGTACGACTACCCCAAATCTGAGGATGAGGTAAATAAAAACAAACGGAAATTCTTTGTCATTAAATCCCTGCTTTTCAACTGTACCAGCCTACCTGACAACAGTGAGAGTAAATATAATCTATTGTTTGTAAAATCTGCTTACACCAGCTTTCGTAATTCACATCGGAATTTTCACTCGTCAAAAACAACAGACAACACATTTTTGTAATGTCCGGCAAACTGCACGCTTGGTCACCCATGAAAAGCCTCGCCATTTTGTGTCTGGTGCTACCGGAAAAGAAAACTGCTGTAATGAATTTCACAGAAGATGAGAGTTTGCGTCTGGTCGTTATTATTATTAATTATGCAAACTTTCTCTTCTACGCACTTTTTAATTCACAGCACAGAGACAATGGCGCTGGATGATAAAGAGAAACCGAGAATCTGTGCTGCCACAAGCAGTCCCGACACGCAAAATACGAAGCTGTGTTCATTCACAAGAGGGTGTGTAGCGTGCAAAAATTAATTTCTTTTCATCTACATGCAAGAGGGAAGTAGGGGAGAAATACAACATAAAATTTCGTGGACTTGTCTGTTGTGTCACTTAGGATACTTGCATATTTTCTTGCTAATTTTGTAATTCTATGCGTGACACTGGACTGACACCGAGCATAATGAACTTGAGATGGTGAAGTATTTACGGGAGACAAATGAGTTTTTTTCATCGCACGATTCTTTCGGTCTAAAAAAGTGTTTTTAATAGGGTAAATGCAGTTAACTGGACCTTAAAAAACAAACTAGAAAGCTTTTTTTCAATTTCTCACATACTACGTAGTATAGAGAAAGTATTGCAATTTTGCAGAAAAAATCAGCAATTCTCGATCGGAAAACTCATTTTGTGGATCCCTGATACCGAAAAAGTGAATAATTTTTGTACATTACTTCCTCTAACATGTTTTGTATTTCGTTGACACCGAACAATTGGTTCTCGGCAAAGCATCTGTCTGTCCGCCTTTCCGTCTGTGAACAACGCTAGCCTAAGCAGTATTTTTACCAAAATTGAAATTCCCCATCGATCTGGTTGATGTCGTGATACCTTGAATTTAAAACGGAGATTTCGAATTTGGAGGTTCTTTCCATGACGTTTTAGGGACTTGCAACATTTTCTCAAAGGAGGCTCCAATTTCCTTCTTAATATTCTTTTCGACTATTAAGCACGTAAAATTTGCGCAGGTCCAAACTTCATAGAACTCTTTGAATGTTCGAAAGTTCCAAATTTTCAAATAATGCTAAAATGTAAATGTTGTTACAACATGACTTAATTTAAAAACCAAATTAAACTATGACATGTACATTTATCTTCAGATAATCGAACTTTGCCTTTGACATATGTATTAATTTTCTAATTGCAAAGAAAATTCATTCCCTTCTCAGCGGTCAAGTTCCTTTCAAAACCTGAATGTGAAAATACGTACATTTACAAGTTTGATAGATATAATTTGAAGTGATGAAGATATTTCATTCTATTTTTTAGAAGATATTTTATGGGTTAACACCTACAACCTGAACTAGAATAGATGATATGATTTCACTGGTTTCTTATTGTAAAAATTAAAAAAAATTATATCCAACAAATTGTTTAGGATTACAATCTGTTTAAAATTTACTGATTTTGTTATAAATGTACTTCATTTTATATTTTTTTGTTTTAAAAACAAAGATGAATATTCAAGGAAATGTTACGTTCATTCACACTCATTGGAAAACAATTTTTGGGGAGTGGAGACCCTCGGACACGATCGGCACTAGTCTAGTGGAAACGAGAGGCACTCTGTCCTCTGCAGAGGTCCACCGCGGATCTTACTGTCCTAATAATTGCGTTTGAGCAGCCTGGTTCCTGATACTTTACACACCAACTTTACAGGATGAATTTGACAAATCACAACAAATATGGCATTTATGTTCATTTCGATGTTTCATAAATCTATCGATTTTACAAACATATTTTGACAATTCCATTTTTAGCACCGAATTCACACTGCGAAGAATAATTGTTTTTGTATTGAGAGAATCATCGCTGCGTAACTTTGTTAATGGAATGGCAAGTTTTTGAGTAATGTTAAAATCCCAGGAAAACGCTATACTAAGCGCCCATCGTGTTTTCTTAGAAAGGATTACTTCGTTTTTCTTGGCGCGTAAATTACTCTGGTAATTACTCTTGTAAGTGCAATGTATTCTATATATTGGGATATGTCGGTGGTTCTTTCAGGCTGAGTAGTGAAATCCGCGCATCTGAATGGGAATTTTTCCATTAATGTATCACCCACACCGTCCCAGCCGGACCATCTCTAAGCTCCCGACTCGCCTCCCATCATGTGTGGAAGTGTAGTGGATGTAAGTCTATGTGTGTGTGCGCAAGAGGAGAGAAGGTGTCAAGGTTGAGTTACGATATATCTCACCAATCCGTTGCCATTTATTAGGACACTGATCCCACATTCTCGTGGTACCCGGAGCGGTAGCTCAGTGCATCAACTGATGTCACTGCAGCGCCTCTGACCGGGAGGTCCTAGGTTCGAGTCCTGACGGCGGCAGGATTTTCGGCCCTGGCTTTTCAGCTAAGTCGAATTCAGTCACTGTCTGGAGGAGAATTCTAGCGGCCGGCTGCTCTGATCGGTAGTTTTCCGTGATTTCTCCGATCAATACCAGGCGAATGCCGGAGCAGTACCCTATCAAACGGGCCACGGACCGCGCGCGATCTATCCTTCCTCTTCCTTGTCCTATCCTCTCCCATTGCACACACACACTTACAGTAACATGCACTACACTACCACATATCACGGGAGACCGGTCGGGAGCTGAGAGCTTGTCCAGGCTGGGGCGGTGCCCCGCTGGTGGGAGAGTCCTGGTTAGGGGGAAACCCCACTAGCCGACGGTAGGTCGGTGCCGGATCTCGCCATCCAGCGGGGGAAGATCACCGCCATCTCCCGAGAAAAAAACATGCACTACACTAACGGGACTAATGACCTGAGTAGTTGACGCGCCCGGAAACATGAATCAATCAATCAATCAATCGTGGTACCCACAAGAGAAAACAGAAAACGTTCGATCAGGACATCCGACCGCTAAAATTCTCCTCCATACAACGCCTGCTACCTAATGCACCTAGTTGTCTAAAATCCTCTACCGACTGCCAGAGAACGCTGGTACCTCCTGCTCATGGGCTTCGAACGGGCGATATCCATTGTACCGGTGAGTTAGTTAGTTAGTTGATGCCTTATTTTACGTGGCGAGACTCGGGCCATCAGGCCCGCTCTTCCGTCTAACCACGCAAATTTCGCTACTTTCCTTTCACCACCTAGCGGAGAAAGGAGGTATTATCTTGGGCGACGAAACAGGCGGAACTCAATTTTGCAGCCTTCATTTAGGCTTGAGGATCTTTTAAATGCAGTAAATCTACTACATGGGACAGCCGGCTTTACCTTCCGAAGGAAGGCGTACGAAAGATTTTTTCGTCCTTAAAAATCCACGGCTTCGATCGGGTTTGAACCCGCAAACTCGGGTACAGTCCGATATGCTAACCGTTTTACCACCGAATCCGCTGAGCTCCCTGAGACAATTCGCGAGACAATTGAGCGGGCCCGGCGCGTGGTTGATCCCGGGCGAACGGCTGCTCGACGTCCTGCGTGCCCCTCCTCTTCGCCAGCGCACCTCTAGGAGGGAGGCCTCTGGAAATCGGAGCGCCAGGAGCGGCTGACTCTCCGGCGATTTCCCCGGGGAGGCTCTCCACTGGACAAAGGCCTGCGCACCTCCCCCCACCACGCCACGCCACGCCACGCCACGACATGACATGCACGAGGATTCACTGCAGGCACTTGTATCGAGAATAATTTCCCAAAATGGTGCGTAGACGTTTTCTCCTTCCAAATTCAATTCTTAGAGTAAAATTACTTTAATTTGATTATTGTTTGTTTTATATTCCTATATTCATACTTCCTATACCCCCCCCCGGCGATAGGGGGACGGTAAACTCATAATATTTTTGAATATTTTCTTTGAATTTTGACACATTCTGTACAGCACCAAAGAAGGAAGATTCAGGACGATCACACTGAGAAGATTACCGTTGAACGCAATTTCCTAATCGTTATTCCGTAATACATTTAAAAGGCTGCAATGTTCCGGTTGGCCCAGACTGAAGCTGGTTGTAAGCTTTTTAAACAATTTATCTATTGTGAGCACTTACTCTGTGAATCCTACAGACATCCTTGAAACGACTATTTTTCAAGACGTGAAGTGGAGGATCCAGAGGACTGTGTATTTGAAGTGAGCGATGATACACGGGCTCTGAATCCGTAGGGGAAGATCCAAACGGGCACATAATTTATCGATGAATTGGAGCGAAAAGTACGGAAACACAAGAAAATACATTCAAAATATAATAAATCTAACTTTATACGTTTGTATTGTGATGGGTTTATTCCGGTTATCACAAAAGTTAATAGAATTACTGTAAAAATGAGAAATCTGGAACGTTATTACGCGGTTAGCTAGAAATAAATAAAAGAACCCAAAATAGGAAGAGACCAACGTAGGGAAATGGAAAATAGAGTGTATACGTTTTAATAGGACAATGAATAATTTTCGTGCTTAGGAAATAATAGTAATAAATAAAAACATAGATTATCAGGAAAAACAATATAATAAGTAAACAGAGCCAATGGGTGGAAGCGGAATGGACGACAATTCAACATAATGCGCGGAATATAGCAAAAAGATACAAAATTGAAGACCCTTCGGTCAGGAAGAGACAGCTGAAAGGCGGGTAATATGATTTGCCGGAGAGAAAGTGGGTGGTTACGATGTGACGCAAAATGATAGCGCATCGTCATGAAAATAGTTTTCTAGGTAAGAGCAATACGAATTAGTCATAATTAGTATTTAAAGTTAGGATAAGAAGCACATGACTGGAATAATATTTCGAGTGAATTTTAAAAAGGTAATTGCGGAATGTCGGAATTAAAATTTGAACTTGAACAGGGGCAAGGCAAGATGTCGGGGATGCCATGAAATGAATCACCAACCAAGAATATAGTGGTCAGCATCAACGAAAATGCAATCTCTCACTGGAAGTTACTGCAAAAATATTTTGGTCAGTTTTCACCACTCTGTTTTCACCATGGACAACTCTTGCTGCAGCCATCGAATCACGTAGTGCTGTCATTGACCGCTAGGGTCTCTACTTATCGGTTGTCTGACAGTTTGCTGGGCAGAAAACAGTTGTTCATTTCGAGGAATATTGTGCCCCAGAATACTGAATCCGTGGATTTATTTTCTTTATTCGCCAGTTAGTTATTAGGTATTAGTCGCAATTAGTACGACAATCAATTATTTTATTCGATTAATAACACAATTAAATCGATATTTACACCGATTAATCTATACTTAAATTAAAATTTACGATTGTAAAGTCAAATATCTTCAATTAAATTTTAATTTTCTAAAATTTCTAGCATATAAATAGTGAATATCTATGCATAGAATAAATTTGGTCAGATTGCGACCTGTAAGTGTTGAAAGGTTCCTTGTTTAATAAACGAGTGATTTCCACCACAAGTTTAAGTGGAGAGATGATAAATTTTAAATAGTAAACAATTTAATGAGGTAGGCAGGGGCTGAAAATATATAATTACTAGCTGACCCGGCGAACTCTGTTCCGCCTTAACAGAGAACTCCGTTCCGCCCAAACATACGAAAACGCGTGAAAACGTGCGAAAACGCTTGAAAACTTGCAAAAACCCTCGAAAAGGTGCGAAAACCCGCGAAATCACGCGAAAACGTGCAAAAACGTGCGTTCTCACACAGGAACGCTGTCGAACGGGATAAACAGTATCCTATGTCCGTCTCCTGGCTCTAAGCTTCCTGTTCACCAAATCGGTTCAGCCGTTCTTGAGTTATAAATAGTGTAACTAACACGACTGTATACAGATATAACGGCGAACGAAAAGCGGCTATCATTATCGCCTTCTGTTATCAGTGCGGCGTTACAACATTGGGTTACAACAGGCAACAATGACCGCTAACATGCGAAATCACGCGAAAACGTGCGAAAACGTGCAAAAACGTGCGTTCTCACACAGGAACGCTGTCGAACGGGATAAACAGTATCCTATGTCCGTCTCCTGGCTCTAAGCTTTCTGCTCACCAATTTTCAGCCAAATCGGTACAGCCGTTCTTGAGTTATAAATAGTGTAACTAACACGACTTTCTTTTATATATATAGATTATTAAATAGATTAAATAAAATTAGGAGTGAGGAACGGAAGATTTCAGAATACACCATTTTCAATGCAAATACTCAGTTACTCTGAGGCTCAAAACCACAATAGGATTTGGCTTAGTGAACAACCCCACAATCTTCTGTCGAACTCCGAAGACCGCGTAGAATATACAGCGACTGGAACAATATTACACAACACGTAACCGGTTACAGCAAGAGCGCACCTGCAATTGAAGACACCTGGGGGTGCGCAGTATTTTCACAGTGCGATTGAGTTTGTAACTTGGTGCCGCTCACAGCAACACTGCCGGGAGATACTGTCCCCCCCCCAACAGAGTTCAAGTTATAAACTTAACGGCGTTGCACGAACGCCCACAGAAGGTGGAGCAACGGACTACGTCGTCGCCGAGTTTAATAGTAAAACTTGTACAGGTATGCACGAAATAATAGGCACGATACTGAACGTGTCCGGCAGCTCGTAATGGCACTTTAGAACTGTGCATAGACTTGGCGCGAGAAATCATTGCAGTCGACTGATGTCACAGAGGGAGCCGGCTTTTCTAAATCCCGTCGACCTCCTAGCTTTCCGTTAGGCAGCCTTGGCACAAAAATGTTTCATTCACATTTCGTAAAAGAAAGCACACAATAATCCAATGCAACAAATTAGTTACTCAGCTGAAACTAATTTCCAGGCGATTACAATACCTAGCTCGCATTAGGATACTCGATATTTCCTGAACGGCGACTCTATGCTTAGATGACTTCACTGAGCAAGCGTAGTGTGTTACTATAGTTAGTTAGTTAGTTAATGCCTTATTTTACGTGGCGAGACTCGGGCCATCAGGCCCGCTCTTCCGCCTAACCACGCAAATTTCGCTACGCTCCTTTCACCACCTAGCGGAGAAAGGAGGTATTATCTTGGGCGACGAAAGAGGAGGAACTCAATTTTGCTCAGAGGCTTCTTTTAGGCTTGAGGATCTTTTACATGCAGTAAATCTACTACATGGGATGGCCGGCTTTACTTCCCCTCCAAAGGAAGGCGTACGAAGGATTTTTTAATTATATACTATTTCAATACTATAACTATTTTTATAACAATATTGCGTCTTGCTCTCATCTCTACGGTTGTCCAGCGCACAGGTATCTGGCGCGAACTGCTTGCAGATTCAAATTCGATTTAAGTCGAGAATTTTAAAATCCGAAAACGATCCTTCCTATTTTATCCTTCGGAGGGGAAGTAAAGCCGGCAGTCACATGTAGCTTTTCTGGATGTTAAAGATCCTTAAGCCTGAAGGAGCCTCTGAGATAAATTCTATGCGCATGAACTGGTCGGGCGAGAGTCACCTTCTCTGCCAGGCGGCGAAAGGGGCCTGGCGAAATTGGCACGGGCAGGCTGAAGAGCAGGCCTCGTAGCCTCAGCCTCGGCACGCAAAATAGGGTATCGTTGAACTGTAGACGCACGCAAAAATTATACGAGGCTCAACGCGACACGACTGTGCGCCGATAGTTTAGCTGGAGGCAGACGAGTCCCGATTGGTTTGGTTTGTTTTTTTTTCCGGTCGCGTCAACTGCTTGGTTATTAGTCCCGTTAGCGTAGTGCATGTTTGTTTCTCGGGAGATGGCGGTGGTCTTCCCCCGCTGGATGGCGACATCCGGCGCCGACCTACCGTCGGCTAGTGAGGTTTCCCCCTAACCAGGATTCTCCCACCAGCAGGGCACCGCCCCAGCCGGCACAAGTTCTAAGCTCCCGACCGGTCTTCCGGAATATATGGTAGTGTAGTGCATGTTAGTGTGTGTGTGTGTAAGGGGAGAGGATAGGACAGGGAAGAGGAAGGACAGATTGCGCGCGGTTCGTGGCCCGTTTCGTAGGGTACTGCTCCGGTATTCGGCTGGTGTTGATGGGAGAAACCACGGAAAACTACCGATCAGAGCAGCCGGCCGCTAGAATTCTCCTTCAGGCAGCGACTGAATTCGAACTAGCTGGAAAGCTAGTGTCGAAAATCCTGCAGGATTCGAACCTAGGACCTCCCGGCTAGAGGCGATGCAGTGACATCAGTTGATGCACTGAGCTACCGGTACGAGTCCCGAGTTTATAACGAAAGTTATACAACAAAAAATAATATTGTTTGCGGTAGTACTCCAGGTCGCGCGGTTTGCGCCCCTAGGTCTTCAAATCCGGCGCTGGAAGAGTTTGAAAGTGAATTCAATTCAATTGTGCCTTATTTTCCGTGTCGAGTCTCAGGTCATCTGGCCCGCTCGCCCACCTGACCACGAGGATTCCGCTAAGCTTCTTTCACCGTTTATAGCATAGAGAGGAGGTACAGCGACGGATTAGCGATTTAAATTTTCCTCGGGTTTCTTTTAGGCTTGAGGATCTCGCATATGCAATCAATCTTTAACATGGGACAACCTGCTTTACTTCCGAAGGACGTTGCCTGCTTTACTTCCCAAGGAACTTGAGTATTACAGTCCGGCAGAATATCCGTTAGAACATCCGTCGCGCTCAGAATTTACTTGTTGCGATTGAGAATGATTTGCCTTGGGATTGGGTGAAAGAAGGAGTTCACAGAATTAGAGGGAGCCTTGAGCTTTTGGACATTCTACGTACACAGGCTCAACTGGCGCTTGGAGTGTGGACAATGTGGTCAGTGGCAGTCTTTTTTGATTGATTCATGTTTCGTAGGTTGCGTTTACGCTGAGGGCACGTCAAGTGCCGTGGAAATGAGTCCCCGTAATGTAGTGAATGCTTTTAAGCGTAGAGGTGGCGGTGTTCCTCCCGTATTGGATGGCGAGATCTGACGCCGACTCGCCTCCTCGCCTTGGGGGTGGTTTCCTCCAGGTGCCCCCCCCTCCCAGCGGCCCAGGACCCAGCCCGAGCAAGCTCTAACATACCCACTGGTCTTCCGACGTGGTTAGTGCAGTCAGTATGAAAGTGAATGTAAGTGTGTGTGTGTGTGTGTGTATGTGAGGGGATAGAACAAGGAAGAGGAGACAAAAATCGCACGCTTGTGAGGGTTTTGCGTTGGCATTAGCCGCATATTGGTAGTAGAAATCATGGAAATCTACAGATCAGTCAGATGAACCGATTGTAAGAATTCTCGTTCAGACAGCAGTTGAATTCGACCAAGCTAACTGGTTAGTTCGAAAAGCTGTTTCTGCCGGGACTTGAACCTCAGGACCTTTCGGTCAGAGGCGCTGCAGAGGAAAATCTCGATCTGAGCTAATTTTCCCGAATAATGTGGTAGGAAGAAGCTCAGGTGGTAGCCAAGTTCCAACTGATTAGTGGCTTGAATCAGCAAAAGATAAATCGTCTATTGGGGTTTATTAAAAATACCAATAAAATAATTCTGTATTTTCGGAGGCGCCATGATCCTGTTTGGAGTTTGCTGATATATCTGCTTTGTAGCAATTCTACTACTACATTGGAAACGACAACAAATTATGGTAGATGCCACGTTTGTGATACTATTATACTACCATTGACGGTTAAAATCACTTTTGATATTTTGAATTTTTATGGCAACTATATTTAACTCATGGTAGATGCAGCCTTCTTGCGGTACATCATAAGAGTGACGTTTAAGTTATAACGTTACAACAATAAAGGTGTTAGTAATCAATGTGTACCTAGTTAAGTGTTAGCATTTTTTTGCCATTTTTGGCTTCAAATGCGTATTTTTTAAATTTCTAAAAACGTAATATACATTTTATACTTATTTATTCTCATCTCCAACTCACTCTATGAATTAGAGGTATTCTGCGTGTAGTGATGTAAGCAACAAAGGGAGAATGTAAGAGAAATTATGAAGGTAAGCAATACATATGCCACAGAAAAATAAGAGAAACACTCACAATTATAAATCTCAGTATTACATGTACCACCACCATCATTACCCCCCACCACCACCACCACGATTCACAATGCAAACACAATACTTTGTGCTAATGAATTTGTTGCTGCAGCAATTAATCACCACATCAGGAAAGCGGAAGATATTTGAAGCATTTTATATTTCACACAAACAGAAGCTGCTACTAACCTGGATGAATATCCACCTAACCTGCAAAATAAAAATAATAGTAAGTAAAGAAAATAATAATAATAATAATAGTAATAAAAATGCTAATAATAATAATAATAATAATAATAATAATAATAATAATAATAATAATAATAAAAATGAACAACACAAAACTGAAATTACAACATAATTGTTATTTCA
The DNA here is from genome assembly GCA_011170035.1 of Teleogryllus occipitalis. Lineage (NCBI taxonomy): Eukaryota > Metazoa > Arthropoda > Insecta > Orthoptera > Gryllidae > Teleogryllus > Teleogryllus occipitalis. The sequence continues at coordinate 70,089 of BLKR01002798.1, forward strand.
ACTGTATTGTTCTTGCACTTTTATATTTGTTTGTAGATAAATTACATAAATAATGATACGTGTCTGCACAAAAACAATCCTTAACATAACAGTTATTTGAAACGATTGATTTACACAGTTGTGACGAAGAAATGAAAACTTTCAACAGTGAAATGAATATCCTCTGAATGTGGGTAATTCTTCTGATCTGATTATGGTAGTGTGCCTTTATATTATGCAGACTGGCATGAGTTATTTTTTGAATAACTCAGATTCTCTAGCCAAGACAAATTCACGGGCAAGGTAACTAGGTCACTAAAGTTTGCGGGCTCTGCCGACAGTTCAACTGGCGCGAGATTCAAACGTAAGTCTTGTACAATTCGCTCCGGAACGGTACGCCACTGGATTTCTGGCCCATGACATCCTGTTGGAGTAGTCAGTAGATTATTATTGCCCCAAATTTATCTCTACTAAAGTAAAGAAAGTATGCATTAAAATGTGATAATTGAGAGTTAAATTAAACATTTTGACTCGAAAGAATTTTGATTTCGTATTTTTTTTACTTAACAGTGCAATAAATGATCTCTGAAATGACGGACGTGTTGTCTCTGAAACAACTATCTCAAACTGCGCCTATCGAATAAGTTCCCACATTCATTGTGGAATTGCTTATTACATTCCTAACGTCAAACGATAAGCAAGTCTCCCCTGAAAGAGGCGGCCAGCCATTAAATATTTGCTATTTCAGAGTTGCATTTGAAAACAGAAACTTTTTCGATTTCTTGATATGTTAAGATCTGTACATCAGTACATACATATTCACTATGTTATTACGATGTGGAGTCCATTTTTGTAAATATTTATTTTTTTGCAGTGTTCTGTGAAAGTGTTTATTTGTTATTCTTTAGCAGTGCTACCTTTTGGAAAATAAAACATTTTGGGTTGTTAGTTCAGCAGCATTTTTTTCTGCAATAGACAACTAGTTTCTGCTATTTATGCCTGCTTCAACCTGACTATCCAAGACATATCGAATGGGTGTTTCTATGGAGAATCATCAACTTCCTAATTTTGTAATCGATCGTGTGCGTCCTGTTAAATTGTGCACTAAAGGGATGTTATAGGGACTAACTGTGCAGTCGGTATCGCTAAAATGGATGCGGTTTGGAAGCCTTGACATGAATGGTCGATGGCACGAAACCTGCCTGGGATATAGATGATAGATTCTGTGTAGTGGCATGTTCGGTGCTTCACCCAACGACAATGTATCACGTTCTAAAATATCTTGTCCTCCCTGTCCCTGTCAGCAAAGGTCACTCCGGGCATCAACTGATGTCACTACAATGCCTCTGATCAGGAGGGTTTGGGGTTCGAGTTCCGACGGTGGAAGGAATTTCGATATTAGCTAGTTAGCTAAGACGAATTCAGTAGCTTTCTGGAGGAGAATTCTGGAGGCCGGCTGCTCTGATTGGTAGTTTTTCATGGATTCTCCGATCAACACTAGGCGAATGCCTGAGCAGTACCCTACGAAACGGGCCATGAAATGCACGCGATATTTCCTTCATCGTCCTTATTCGATCCTCAGCCGTACACTTAACATTTACATGCACTACATTAACACTCATGTCGGGAGACCAGTCGAGAGCTTAGAGCTTGTCTCGACTGGGGCAGTGCCACGCTGGTGGGCGATACCTGGTGTGGAAAATCTCTGCAAGTCAACTTAGCTCGGTGCTGGATCACCCCAGCCAGGAGGGAAGATCACCGCCATCTCCCGAGATAAAAAGTATGCACTACACTTACATACGAAATGAGCTTAGCAGTTGAGTCCCTTTCCTGGCCAGGAGTGGGTAGGCCGACGCGGTCCACCTGCCGCCCGGGGACATGAGCCTACGGCGGCCGCCCCTTCCGCCTCCTTCCCGGGGTCGGGGCCGGGGTCAGAGCCGCCTCAGGCTAGGGCCTCAGCCGATGTAGCGCATTGCGGCGTCAAAGAGTTGGGACAACTACAGAGGGCGAGAATGTCCGTAAATCCCCGAAGGAAAAATCTACGTTGCAGCCTAATAATAATGACGAATATGATTTATTTATTTATAGACAGTCAGTTATTAGTTTCTCGTATACGAAACCGGGAGCGGTAGCTCTGTGCATCAACTGATGTCACTGCAGCGCCTCGGACCGGGAGGGCCTAGGTTACACTCCCCACGGCGGCAGGATTTTCGATACTAGCTTTTCAGCTAGGTCGAATTCAGTCGCCGTCTGGAGGAAAATTCTAGCGGCCGGCTGCTCTGATTGGTAGTTTTCCGTGGTTTCTCCCATCAACACCAGCCGAATACCGGAGCAGTACCCAACGAAACGGGCCACGGACCGCGCGCGATCTGTCCTTCCTCTTCCTTGTCCTATCCTCTCCCTTTACACACACACTTACACTAACATGCACTACACTACCACATATTCCGGGAGACCGGTCGGGAGTTTAGAGCTTGTCCCGGCTGGGGCGGTGCCCCGCTGGTGGGAGAGTCCTGGTTAGGGGGAATCCCCACTAGCCGACGGTAGGTCGGCGCCGGATCTAACCATCCAGCGGAGGAAGGTCACCGCCATCTCCCGAGAAAAAAACAAACACTACACTAACGGGACTAATGATCACAGTTGTTGACGCGCCTGGAAACACGAAAAAATCAATCAATCGTATACGAACATATATACATAGTATATACGTCGTGTCAGAAAGGGATTTAATTCTGCGGAAAAACGATTTAGAAATTTCAACAGAATACATGTTTTGGGGTCCCCTGATGCCGAAAAAATGTTCTTTTCAAAACGTTTGTCCGTCCTTCTGACCATCCGTCTCTCCGTCTGCGAGCACCACTAGCGCCTAAACCATACGTAGGAATTTTTCCAAAATGAATATTCTTCGGTCGGTCTGGCTCGACTCGCGACGCTGCTATTTTAAAAAACTGCCTTTAATATTTGAGGGTGCGTAAAACATCTCGGGCACTTTCAAACTTTTCTCAAAAACGGCTAAAATTTTTTTGTTTACATTGAATGTAAGAATACAGTAAAATACACTTATAAAGATGGCATATGTCAGATTTTTATGGTTAAATACAAATTTTCGAAAAAGGCAAAAGTTTGAATGTTTTTCGGCGTTTTCCTACAACTACAAATTTGAAGATAGAGATTTTTCCTTCAAATGAAATTTGCAAATCATAATTAGTTCTTTCATTAAGATCATGTACATTTTTTGAAAATGTTAGTAGTTTGTGCCCAATATTTCGTGCAATATTTGCAATTAAAAAAATAAAAAAACAAGATTTTCCCGAAAACAGCTCCAAAATTTTTCTTTAAAATTTTGGCAGAAATAATGCTACATGATTCTATCAGATGACATAAACGCCACATTGATTTATCTTTTTGTTTTTTCAAAAACTACAAAATGTATTTTGCTTAACTTGTCTCTCACGCGCTTAATATTAGAGGCAATTTGTCCACATTATTGTATTTATGAGTACATGTGCATTAAATGATGTCATTTAAATTTTCTAGAAAACTTTACAATTTGCTGTTTAATGAGCTCAAAATTCAGGATTTTCAGAACACTGCACTTTTCATTGCATTAAATGACGTAAAGTTCATTTTGCGGGGCCCGTTTTTTTCAAAAATTACAGAAATGTATTTTTTGGAATATCTCTCTCGCCGGCAATATGCACATTTCCAGCTATCTGTACATCGTTTGCATTTGTGAGTTAAAGTTCTTCAAATAACTTCAAATGAAGTTTCTCGAAAATTGAAAAAGGTTGTGTGAAAAAGAGCGTAAAATTTCGCATTTACAGTAGCGTTTACAAGCCATTATCTTAAAAACGGTCCCAAATTTTTCAATGAAAATTGCCATTTATGACGAGGTTTTACTCTTACTTAATATTTTGGTTCTACTATTAGGAAACCGAAAAATAGATAAAATGTCAAAAAACGTACTTTGAGCGACAATACAAGTAGATGGAAGCAGGCAAGAGGATGGGGAAAGACCGTAAGGCAGTCTACACTAAGGAAATCAGAAAACTTGACTTTGAGAATGTGTATACCATTGTGTAGCACCACTAGTTTCTATTGTCACATTTTTGTATTGGTATAAGTTTATTATCCTACGTTTCGAAACCACTTGCGGTGTTTTTTTTATCAAGGTTTACTTACATGAATCATAATGAAACAAGAAAATGTATTAGTTCACAGGAATTGGTTCACACATCTGTAGGTCATGCCAAAAGGATAAAGCCTTTTATTGAAATGTAAACGTTGGTTAAAATTCATTTCCATTGCTGAACGATGTAGGTCTAGGACAATATTAGTACTAGTCCGCGTTGGCAATGTGATTGAGTTTGCAATTTTGTAAGTCGTAGCAGCACTGAAGAAGTGGGAAGACGGCGGCGGGTCCTCATTCTGCTAGTATGTTATATGGAACTTTCCACAAGGCTACTTACAAAATGTTATTATCTTCGACATCCATACGTGTTATTAACATTTGTATAATATAGTCTAAAACATTCTTCATTAACTATATAATATATCAATTAAAAGAATATGTACATTTTGATGGAAATTTCAATAAATATGAGAAGAGTATTCAAAATGTTTGAAAGTAATATCTTTTTGCAAAATAATTTTAATTTATTATCAATCGTATTTTTGGGGAAATTCATGTGGCGTTGTAAAACTTTCAGGATATCACGTCTGCTTGCCATAATTTGTATAGGAAGTGGGGAATTATCGGAAGATTAATATTAGTATTGGTCACTTATTACTAATTGATTTACCAAGAATTGTACAAAATATTTGTCGAGGTAGGGGAAGAAGATAGGTTTGATGTATGAAAGCCTTTATATATATATATATATATATTATACACACACACACACACACACGCACGCACACGCACACGCACGCGCACACACGCACGCGCACGCACACACGCACGCACGCGCATGCACACACGCACGCACGCGCACGCACACACGCACACACGCGCACGCACACACGCACGCGCGCACACGCACACACTTCTCATGAAATAGATATTGCTGTGTGTCAGAATATGAATAAACTAGAGATGGTACAGAATGGCACAGACTTTCTCGTACGAATACAAATAAATAAAAGAGGTCATCTTCGTCCACATTATGTACTATGCTTACAAAATTGATCTCTTTTATTTATTCGAAAAATAACGTAAACAACACCGAATCAGAATTCCCACACGACTTTCGCGTAGTCATTTTTTTCTAGTTTCCTTGGCGTGGACTGTCTTTAAGGCCTTCCACCATTCTCTGGCCAGCTGCCATCTACCGTCACCGAAAGTACATTTTCTTGACGTTTTATTAACTTTTCAGTAACATAATAGTAAAAGTGATATATTATTTCAAGAATATTAAAGCAGACCAAAAACTTGTCAAAACAGAAATTTTCATTGAAAATTTTTAAGCCGTCTATAAGAAAATGGCAATTAAACATTACTGTAAATGCAAAATTTGAAGCTCTTTTTCACAGGAATCTATTGAATATTCGAAAAACTTCATTTGAAGTCCTTTCAGGAACATACACTCACAAATGTAATAATGTATTCAAATCGATGGAATTATGCATATTAACGGCGAGAGAGATATTTAAAAAAAATTACATCTATTTAATTTTTGAAAAAAGAAGAAAATACGAAAATTAACCTTACGTCATATTAAATAGTGCAATTAGCACTATCTATTGAAGAAATTTGAAGAAAAAATGGGGAGCCAGTTTTGAGAAAATGGCTTTTGAGGTTTTCTGAAAATTCGGAATTTTGAATTTATTTTTACAGAAAACTGTTGAGTTTTCGAGAAAATTTATTTGCCATTATTTAAAGCACATGTACTCATAAATATAATAGTGTGAAGAAATTGCCTCTAAGGTACATATTACCAACGTGAGAGACAAGTTGACATAATTAAATTTTTGCAATTTTTGAAAAAACAAAAGAATAAAGCAATATGATATTTATATCATCGGAAAGGGTTGATTAGGAACTAACCCTACCAAAAATTTAAAGACAAAATTTGGAGCCGTTTTTGAGAAAATCATGTTTTTGTAATTTTTTAAAATTACAAAAATTGCACGCTTTCTCAAAAAAAGGCTCCAAATTTTTTCTGTAAATTTTTGGTAGAGTTAGTGCCCAATCAATCCTTCCCGATGACATAAACGACATATTGCTCTATTCTTTTGTTTTTTCAAAAATTACAAAATTGTAATTATTTCGACTTGTCACTCACGTCGGTAATATGTACCTTAGAGGCAATTTCTTCACACTATTAGATTTACGAGTACACGTGCTTTAAATAATGGCAAATAAAGTTTCTCGAAAACTCAACAGTTTTCTGTAAAAATGAATTCAAAATTCCGAATTTTCAGAAACGCTCGTCATTTTCTCAAAAAGACTTCTCAAAAATTACTTTGTTTATCTAATTTGTTCAATGGATAGCGCTAATTGCACTGTTTAATATGACGTAAAGTTAATTTTCGTGGATTCTCTTGTTTTTTCAAAAACTACACAGATGTAATTTTTTGAAATATCTCTCTCGCCATTCATATGCACATTTCTATCGGTTTGTATTCATTATTACATTTGTGAGTGGAAGTGCCTGAAAGGACTCTTAAATGAATTTGTTCGAAAACCCAATAGAAAAGAAAGAAAAAGAGCTTCAAATTTCCTGTGAAAAAGAGCTTCAAATTTCGCATTTACAGTTATGCTTAATCACGATTCTTTTAAACGGCTTAAACATTTTCAATGAAATTTTCTATTTTTGACGAGTTTTTTGTCTGCTTTAATATTCTTGAAGTAATATTTCGGTTTTACTATTAAGTTACCGAAAAGTAAAGAAAACGTCAAGAAAATGTATTTTCGGTAACGATAGATGGCAGCTGGCCAGAGAATGAAGGAAGATCTTAAAGCCAGTCCACGCCAAGGAAACTAGAAAAAATTGCTACGAGAAAATCTGTGCCATTCTGTGGCACTTCTAGTTTATTTTATGTTTCTCTGATACTTTTATGACACACATTATTTTGCTATCGAATATTTCAACAATTAGAGAAGCTTTATTCTTAACATCATGGCTTAAATACTTTTGTTATGATATGACGGTTTTGCTACATCAGTCAGAATACAAAAAAGAAAGACACAGAAAAAATTAGCAACAAATTATCATCAAAATGTCGGACTATATTGAATATGTGTTAATGTGTTTATCTTGTTTCCCTCAATATTTTGATTCTCTAAACATACACCCTCAATTAAGAAAAAATATTTCACTATCTGTAGGATTTATTTACAGTCGAGAATGTTTTTGCAGTTTACGTTCCACAGGTTTTCAAAAATTAGTCTGCCATACACAGAGAGCATCTCACATGTTTTCTAAGAATTTATATTTCAACTTTCTGTATTGTCTGAGATGTTTGATTTTCGAAGATAATTTAATAATAAAATCAATTTCAAAAAGAGAGAAAAGCAATGAGACATTTGGATCAAAAGACATACTCACCCGAATGATAATTTCAGAGATCATCTACCTTGAGTCGTGTGGCTTCGGACACTTACCTGTAAGAAATAAAATATATGGAATTAGCCAAGGATAAGACCTCAACATACTCATATATCATTATATATTTATATACACATATTATAACAGAGATGTTTAAATTGAAAACCTAAAACAAATGTGTTTAATAAATAATTTTTCGTTCAATAATTTTTTTACAAAAGTTAATTTTCTTGGTATTACACTTTGATATATGAGCAAATTTGTTGATATTTTTCTACGTTAAAACCAGATTAAACAATGTTTTTTGAAACATGATTTTCAAGCCTCTTTTTTGTACCTTTAGGCTGGTCGGAAACAATGTCTTATAACTCTTACATAGCAAAAGATAAAAAAGTGAAAAAATCCTGTTTAGACACCAGACTCCAAGATGTCCCACTACAGCCGCTTTTTGTTTCCTAATCAAAATCCAGAGTTATCAAGCTATATAACTTAAGCCTCATCAATGTATCGTATTAGCTCCATCAGTTGGGGCTAATTTGATACACACTTTTGATTTTTTTAGTGTTGTGGTAGGTCTTAAGTTATTTTTTATTTGTATGCGGCTTTAGCATCAACAGGCACGTACTCCGTATTTTTTCCACGTGTTTTCTATAAATAGGGTAAGATGTTTACTTTTCTGTGCCATAATAGCTCCGATTGGCCCAATATGAAGACTAATTTCAAGTCCATCAATCTTCATTTTATTCTCCAATTGAGTTATTAGTTCTTGTAAAGGCTTGGGATTGAAACATACTACCTCCATTATGTTCCCAGATTCAGAATATCTAGTAAAAACAAAATTTTTACTATTATTTTCGTTTTAAAAATCGATGTGAATATGGAATTTAGCGAAGTTCACAAAATTGTTATTTCGCTGCTGGCCATTTGCTACAACAAAAAAGGGAAGCCAAATATCTATCAATGTAGTACATGCACTCACAATTTATCACTATCACACAGCATTTTCAATGCTATTTAATTTCTGAAAGTAATTGCTGCATTCTGAAATAATAAAATAGGGACGAACAATGTCGTTTAGAAAATAAAAATTCGTCAAAGTCAGTTATAGTAAACCCTACATTTTCTTAGATTATGCCCTGTGTTCGATCCCGGATGTTACATAAGAACTGTGACCATGGACATTTCATTAAACTGAAAATAAATAGGCAGAATAATAGATTCTCGCTTGACTAAAGCTGTGAATATTCCACCAATCACAAAGCAAGAAGAAGTAGAGTCCGTCGCTGAACAGAGAATTAGCCAGAAGTATGTGATCCGCCGTTGAGGTGTGATTTATGAGTTGGGAATTACATGCAAGCGAAAGAATTGAATATGAACGAGCCAGGACTTGATGAATTAAAATTATATTTAGTCTATTAAGTACAACAAGCAAAGGTCTAAGTATAAAGGTCGTGTTGCGTCGGAATCACTTAATATCTTATATGTTATGCGTTATTATGTTATATCTTATATGTTATGCTCTTATAATATGTGATAATTAGGGCTGTGGTTTATATGCAATAAAATCAGCGAAATATGCACATATATGTAAATATATTAGGTAATATATGCAATTAAAAAAGGAAAATATGCGAAATAGTGTAATTTAATGTGTAAGCGTAAAAATAATTAAAAAGTGTAATATGTAAAATATGGTTATAATAAAAAAATATACAGATACAGGCAGTTTTCACTATGCAGGAAGGTCACGTATTTTTATATTAATGAGAGAGACTACAAGCATCTATTATTCACTCAAAATTAGCAGTATAGTATATAATCAATATTTTCTCCAAATTTTCTCCAGTAAGGATGTGTCTTATCTATTAAAATCATTTGTCAATCATGAAATGTCAAACATTAAAATCATGCTGATCGGAGACGAGCGTGAAACATTCTTATTATGTTGACTCACAGGGCTCCTTGTGTTCGGTAAGAGATTTGGGTGCGTTGTCAATCCTATTCAATCGCATAATATTTGCTTTTCGAGAAAGTATTTGCGTTTCCGTGAAACGAATTTCAAAAATTAGCATTTAAAATATGATCGTGTTTTAAAATTAATTGTTTTAGGCAAAAACGTGTTCAAAGAGGCATCAACCGCTCTTTTAGGACATTTCCGGCACTATTGAGTGCTTTCTGTAAATCTATTTTCACATGATTCGTAAACATCTGCATTTATTTTTCGCAACATCCTAAAGGAACTAAATAGGCATTTGTCCTAAAATACTGAGATATACAAAATTTCTCTACATTAATATCTGCAAAGATCTTAACGTCCGGCTTGCTGGGTCAATGGGTCACGATATATTATAATCCTTATTACCTTTATAATGGATTATAGGATCCGCTGACTATACAGCGCAGCTGGGAATCTGAAATATAATGATTCTATATTTCTAGTTCATTACTGTTTGGATTGACTAAATGAAAGATCACTTTCTTTTCTAAAGAACAAAATTTAACAAAGTTTATTGTTACCTTTTTAGTAAACAATTTAGTGAATTAAAAAAAAAGATTTGATGTTAGGCCTTTGATCAAGATATCTTTGAATTTTACAGTTTTATACCGCGGTTAACTTATCTATTCTTCGTTGATGTCCCTCGTAGACTTCTCAGTCGAAATATCTTGCGAAGCTTGCCGTAGTCCAAAGTCCCAAGAAATCCTCTTCTGCCCCTATCCAAGCTGGTCTCAAACTATCAAAATTATCAGTCCCGATTACGTTCTATGACATAGTCCCGAAATCTATTACTCGATTACCACTCCCGACAAAGTCCCAATTTATGCATCAATATTACTTCCACATGCAATATCTGCAATATCATTTACTGACCTTAAAATTTCACAATCTGATTACCCGACTCTGACTATCTGCACTACACTCGCTCCCTCTCACGAACCTACGATCAGTTCAGACACGCGATGCCGGTCAGAATGAAATCTTCCTGCATGATTCACCCCTGGAAGACTTCGTATTACTACCTTCTCTTTTTTCATAACATTTGACCGCCCTTCTCTCACCCAGCCAATCCATTCGTTCGTTACATTTTGGTGTAGCTGACCTTTCGATCGTCTAAACTTCTTCGCCCAATCCCAAATTTTCTACTTTCGGCATCTAGCCACCTCTTAATGCATTTACAAAAAACAAAAACTACATTGTTTATTCACGGTCGTTGCTAAGCCCATGCTCTCGTGATATTTTCTAATGCATATTCCACCATATAGTCTACAAATAAATGTTAGTTTATTTTCATGTGACATATCGGTATGTCACAATACAAGGTCTAGCCATAATATGTCAATTTTAAATGATTTCTTGTGACGAAAAAGCTCGTTTATAATTCTTGACTTTAAAAATATGTTTTTAATTTTTGAACCATGGCAAGCGCGCCGTCATTTTAAGGACTTTGCTATTCACGCGGTACTCTTCAGGAGGATGACTGATGAGGGTCACTTATTTCAACTAATATTAGTAAAGGAGAGAAAGTAGGAATTTGGGAGCTCAAGAAAACGTGTGCATATAATATCACCATTATAATAAAGGTTTATCATAATTACACCTTTTTCGTAGTAACCTAAGAAGTAATGGCGCTGGGGGAAGATTGAAGTAGGAGGCATTAGCGAAGACTGGGATGAATAATATGTAATATAAGGGATTATTATTTCTATAATTTTAAAAGTGAATGCATTTAATTATTTAAACTTTATTGAGTTCTTTCATTTTAACAGGTCCTGTTAACTTAAATGACATACTATTTACAGAGTGTTTCATTGTTTGAGGCATATGCCACTATCTCATTTATTGAAATTTCCTTTCGTTTTTATTAAAACTTTGAATAAAAAAGATATATTCAAGTAATAATTTAATAACTTGTACACTAATTCATGAAATTTATGATTCCATTCAAAAAATGAGTATAAGAAGTCAGTATTCGTAAAAAAATGTTCTTTCAGAATTTCTTCTTTCTTGTAAAAACGATGTTCTGTGGCATGTGTTTGTATCCCACCGGGAAATCCAATTTAGATGCTCAATGTAGTGACACCGCTGTAGAGAATTAACAGTTTTCATTTAGTCTACCGAAATTGGCGGCTCAAAGAAAATAACATCGTTGGCCGCATGGTTCGCGTCGAGGCGTGGATTTCAAGTCTCAAGTCAAGTTTCAGCCATTCAGTTTAGACATTTCAAGTTTCAAGTCTTCCAATAAAGAATATAGAATTGGGTTAAAAAAAACAAGAAAACCGCCCATCCGATCAGTTGACTACATATTTGAATTTAACGTTCGCCTGAATCTTGCTGATCATAAAAAAAAATTTAAAAAAATTTTAAAAAATTTAAAAAATGGAGAATTACTCCAAAAAGCGCGCAAAGTAATGGAGGATTACTCCACAGTGCAAAGTGCTCAACGACCCGTAAGGGTCTTTGAGACGCATTGCGTCAAAATGATAGACGCAACAAATTAAAAAACAAAAACAAAAAAAAAAAACAAAAAACAAAATCATAAATAGATCAAGCAAATTTGTTGCCCTATCATAATCGAACCACGACCTCCAAAGATAAGTTGGATAGGAAGACGGCTCTATTTCGCTTGCCGCAACAGATTCTGTCCCCCAATGTTTTAATATCTAGTTCTCTTAGCTCCAGAATTTGACACTTAATGAAGCGGCGCCGCCGTCGGGAATTCCTGCTGTTTATTTAGAGTCCACCGCAACTGGCGGCTCAAAGAAAAGAGCATCGTTGGGCGCACGGGTCGTGCCGAGGCGTCGATTTCAAGTCTTAAAACCCGGCGCCCTCTGAACCCCGCCCCTCCCGTTACGCCACTCGCGCGAAAATTGGGGAAATGTTTTTCCTCGAGGGAAATCTGTTGGGCGCGCGCGGGCGCATCCGGAATTTCGGTGGCTCCCTTACGCGCCTGCGGTCGCGTCGCTTTGTTTTAATTTACAAAATGGCGTCGCCGTGCCCGCCCCGTTGGGGAGCCTTGCTTCCGCCCCGCGCCGGCGGAGCTGCTGGGGGGAGAGGAAGGGGGCGGGGCTTGGGGTGGAACAACAGACACTCCAAGTGAGGAGGGTTGGGTACTGATTTTGTTGACGTAGAAACGTCTTTAGGAAAGCGCCCACCCTCAATATGAATAATGTAATAATTGGCTGTTTTATATTTCAGCACCTCTATACCCTTCTACCTTTAACACTGACGTCCTTTGGTGACTCCTACTGCAATGTTTATGACGTTCAGGCTCCCTTAAGGGAGCCTGAAGTAGTGTCCACCCAACTGGTGTGGTAATTATATTTGCTCAACTCGCAAGCGAATTGTCATCTACTTCGCAATATTCTGACTGGCGTTTTGTATTTTCTGCTGAGAAGAGACCTAATGACGTAAAACATAGTCAATTACACAACCGCAAATAATTTATTACTGTACTCGATCCAAAATTTCGGGTATGGCCCCTACCGGCGCCTCGTAAGCAAAGTCGCATCAGCGATGTCCTAATCCACTGCTCTGCATTGAGTCGTAAATGAAAAGCGTGTTTCCAAAATGAATTTCTATTTATGTTTGTTCTCTGATTTTAAGTATCGATATGAGCTGCTTCTTCATCTTGCCGCAATCGGCTGAGGTGTCTCAGGGCACCAGCTGATGCCTCTGAAGTGCTCCTGGCCGAGAAGTTCGACAGCTGGGTCGAATTCAGTCGCTGTCTGGAGAAGAATTCTAGCGGCCGGCTGCTCTGATCGGTAGTTTTCCGTGGTTTCTCCGACCAACACCAGGCGAATGCCCGAGCAGTATCCTACCAAACGGGCCACGGACCGCGCGCGATCTTTCCTTCCTCTTCCTTGTCCTATCCTCTCCCCTTACACACACACTGACACTAACATGCACTATACTACCACATATCCCGAGAGACCGGTCTGGAGCTTAGAGCTTGTCCCGGCTGGGGTGGTGGTGCCCCGCTGGTGGGAGAGTCCTGGTTAGAGGGAAACCCCACCAGCCGACGGTAGGTCGGCGCCGGATCTCGCCATCCGGCGGGGGAAGATCACCGCCATCTCCCGAGAAAAAACATGCACTACACTACCGGGACTAATGACCGAAGTAGTTGACGCGCCCGGAAACACGAAAAAATCAATCAATCAATCCGAGAAGTTCGCGGGGTTGAGGTCGGACGGTTGGCAGGATTTTCGACACTAAGCAAAGTCGAATTGAGATGCTGTCTGGAGGAGAGCCAGGCGAATACCGGAACAACATCCTAACAAACTGACCACGGATCTCTCTTTGTCCTATACTCACTTTACTTAAACACACATACACGAAATACACTCCCTCACATGTCGTGAGACGATCCGGGAGGTTGTCTCGGACGGGACGTTGACCCAGTGGTGTGAGATAACAGGATGAGGAAATCCATGCAAACCGATGTGTAGGTCGGCGTATATTGCTATCCACTGGCGGCAGGAACACTGCCAGTTCCCGTAATAAAATCGCTAATTGCACTTGTGTCCATAGCAATTGACACACCTGGAAACTGGAAATAACCAATCAATCCATCATGTTGTCAGTGGTGAAAAATGACATTTTTGCTGTGTTTAACAGTGACCAAAAACCGCTGAATCCTATCTCGAAATACAAGACTGAATTTGAATACTTTCTATTCCTAGAAAATGTGTTTCTTGGAGACACAACATTTCGGAAATAAGCTCTTCATATAACCACCACTCTCAATTCGTTTTTTTTCGCGCGACCTTCTTAATGCAAACTAGCGCTGCTATTGATGGCAAAGACTTTCTCGTACTAGTTACTTTTCTAATTCATTTGGCCTGGGCTAGCTTTTAGATTTTGCCTCACCCTCTTGACTTTTCCAGATTTTCTCAATGTTTTGGTGCCCTAATGGCAGAACTGAAACAGGACTTTAAGTAATGAACTTCAGCTTCCGGGTCAATAACCCCCACTTAGATAAACTTTTTGCCCAGTTTCCCTAACGCATTGAGCAAATGCTGAGATAGTCCTTTGTTTAGCTTCTGGACATAATGTAACCTTATTTTGAGCACGTTTTGTTCAGCTCTTCTTTTATTTGCTGTAGTAGGAGTAAAGCTGTAAATGAATTACTATTTTGTTAGCAAGCAAATTAACAGTAAGTTCATCATCATCAACATCAAGGACTAGACCGAATGGCATATTCCGTCGCCAAGAAGATCGTCTCTCCATATTCTTCTAGGTCTACTTGGATTTCGAGTTCCTTCGGGTGCGTAGTAGAGAAGCTTATTTGTTAGTCTCTCAAGAGTCATCCGTTGGATATGATTCATTTCTCATCATGAATCATTTCTCTTTTCGCACTTTGATTTTCATATTGAGGTTGAATATTTTTAGTTCGCTTCTGATGTCTTCGCTTCTTATGTGATCTTGAAGCGTACATCTTGCAACAGATCTTAGAAATCGCATTTCAGCAGCCTCAATTTTCCTTCTGTCTGAGCGATTCATGCTCCAATTTTCGCAACCATATTCAAGTACAGAAACCGCCATCACCTTGTACAATTCCATTTGTGTATCGTTTCTTACTTTGCTTTTAAGATTTCTTTGAATTGTTCCACACATTGCCAGAAATTTATTGAGTTTTTTCTGGATGTCATTCTTGTCGCAATAAGAGATGTTATGATCGAGGTAGTTAAATTCTGACACTTGCTCTAGTATGATGTTTTCTACAACTATTTTGCACCTCAAATAATGTTTGCCCACAAAAGCCATTACTTTAGATTCCTGAGTAGATATCCGCAACTCGTAATTATGTAGTATATTTTGCAAAGTATAGATGTCATTCTGCAATCTATCCTCCGAGTTTTCCAAAATAACCTGATCGTCAGCAAATAAAATTGTTCTTAAGCCTGTTCCAGAAACTCTAATGCTTTCTGTTGGTAAAACTCTCTGCCATTCCTTTATGGCAATGTCTATATATAAACTAAAAAGTGCAGGGGACAGTGGGCATCCTTGTTTTACTCCCCTGTTTATTATCTCTTGTTTTCTCCCTATTCTTGTTTCCATGTCAATACATATTTTATTATTACTATACAAGCTTTTCATAACTTTTATCAGGTGGCTTGGAATTCCCTGAATCTTAAAAGTTTCCCACAAGTTTTTCCTGGACATTAAGTCAAAAGCTTTTACGAAATCTACGGAGAGAATGCAAGTAGGGAGGTTGAATTCTCTACGTTTCTGTATTAACTGCTCCATTACACAGACACAGTCTGCACATGATCGCCCTCTCCTGAAGCCACATTGTTCTTCTTCAAGAACAACTTCATTAATGACATTCATCCTTCGCGTTATAATTTTAGCGTAAATTTTGTAGGCTGTGTTCAGACGACTGATTCCTCTGTAGTTGTCGCAATTTTCTCTTGTACCTTTCTTCAAAATGGGGCTTCATGCCCACTTTCCATTCTTCTGCTACTTTACATGAAGTCCAGCATGCATTAAAAATACATAGAAATCTTTCTTTCATTTGTATTGGTGCATATTTAAAAAGTTCTATATTTATTCCATCTATGCCGGGCGCTTTTTTGTTCTTGAAACTTTCCAATGCCCCTTCTAATTCTTTAAGCTCAATTGGGTCTGCACTAGATGGTTCGGCCTCTCCTTGGTCTGTATGTTCGGATTCTCCGCTCGGATCTCTTCATAAGTTTTAGAGTATGTTAACCATTCGTCTTCACTTATGACAGAGATTCTAGCGATGTCTCTTTCTTCTTCACTGCAGCGCCTCTAACAGGGAGGTCCTAGGTTCGAGTTCTGACGGAGGCAAGATTTTCGACACTAGCTTTTCAGCTAGGTCGAATTCAGTCGCTGTCTGTAGGAGAATTCTAGCGACCGGCTGCTCTGATCGGTAGTTTTCCGTGGTTTCTCCGATCAACACCAGGCGAATGCCGGAGCAGTACCCTACCAAACGGGCCACGGACCGCGCGCGATCTGTCCTTCCTCTTCTTTGTCCTATCCTCTCCCCTTACATACACACACGTACACTAACATGCACTACACTACCACATATTACAGGAGAACGGTCGGGAGCTTAGAGCTTGTCCCGGCTGGGGCGGTGCCCCGCTGGTGGGAGAGACCTGGTTAGGGGGAAACCCCACTAGTCGACGGTAGGTCGGTGCCGGATCTCGTCATCCAGCGGGGGAAGATCACCGCCATCTCCCGAGAAAAAAACATGCACTACACTAACGGGACTAATGACCGAAGTAGTTGACGCGCCCAAAAACACGAAAAAATCAATCAATCAAAAAAATTTTCTTCTTTCTTTAAATGTCTCATTATTTTGTAGGCCATATTGTGTGCACCGTGTACATCGTGTACTATGTCTGAGATGTAGTACTTAACCCAACTTTCCCTCTTCGCGATAGAACACCTCCTTTTATACTCTAACCGATCCTCTAATGTGTTGGTCTGCAAATATTTTAAGTAAGCTTTTTTCTTATCATTCACAAGGTCTTGCATTTCCTCATTCCATTTCTTGAGTATTTTACTATTATTTTTATATTTGCGTCTTCTACCTAGTGTTTCTGATGCTGATTGACACATAACTTCCTTTATATTTCACCATTCTGTATCAACCTCTCTACTTGGCGTTTTTTCCTGTATGTCCAGAGACGTGAGGAGTATAATTTCCTTAAACTTTCTTCTTTCAGCAAATGTGTTTTGTATGTGCTCTTGGGTTCATCTTCAAGATTTTGCTTCTTATGGGACCATGTAGCAGGGATATTTAGAACCGATTTCAATAGATAGTGATCTGCCCCTATTTCCGGGCCCCTATGAGTTCGTGTGTCTTTAATAGATGAGGCAAGCTTCTTGTTAGCAATGACGTACTCAATAATAGATCGGAACCCTCTTCCTGCCCAAGTAAACTTGTGAATATCTTTGTGACAATAGTAAGTATTAGTTATTTTCAAGTTGTTGAAGGTGGCAAACTTTCTGAGACATTTCCCATTTTCATTAAGTGTTCTTACTCCTTGATTTCCTACAATATTTGGAATTGGGATATTTCCGCCTCGCGCATTAAGATCCCCACAGATTCTAGTAAAGTCATTTCTGTTGATCATATTCAAATATTTCTGTAAGGTATTATACAAATTTTCACTTTCTTCTTTCTTACCTTCTTCTGGGGCATATACACCTATCACTGCTAGATATCCTCTTTTCAATTAATCGCTATATTATAATACGGTCGTTAAGAAAGTTGTAGCTTCTTATACTGTTCCTCCATCGGTTAGCCAATAGAATTGCTAGACCAGATGAAGCCCTCTATGATTGAGGGACTCTAGAATAGAATATTATATGATGATTTAGGTCGGTAGTTCCTTTCAGTTTTTTCTTTGTTTCGATGATGACGGTTATATCAATGTTCATGTTTATTATTTCAAGCTCCACCACACTCTCTTTGTTCCTTAGGCCTCGGAACATTCCAGGTAGCCAGTCTCAATGTTGCCGCTATTCCAAGTCGTTTAATCTTTTTCCGTTGATCGTATCTTGCCGGTTATCTCCTTGGTGATTGAAAGCAGTAGTAAAGTCCTCTGGTCTCGTTGCTGTCGATGCGCAGAGTAAGTCCCTTGGTGGGGCTGTCGCCTTAGGGCGTGAGGACAAGCCCTTCCATGTACTAACCCCATGAAAAGGGTTGTTCCTTCCGCTCTTTGCACCAGCTTCTTGACGGCTGCTCCGACCGTTGAAGTCTTCACACGTATCTCTGTGCAATGGACCTCGGTTAACCTCGAGATACAGGACAATTTTGAAGTCCTCTACGCCATGACGAAGAGCGTTTTCGCCGTAACTGTTGTTCAGGTCCTCTTCTGATAGTTTGGTCCTCTTCTGGATTACTTATTCGTCTGACCCCTCCCCTTCAACCTGTCCAGCATGGGAGGCCCTATCAGTAGCTACGCTACCGCCGGTATGGATATCAGGATCACGGAGGTACTCAAGCACCACCACCAACGTCAAGGTCATATACTCCCTAGGTGGGCAGTTAGTTTATCGATGCAAATAAGTTTTCTGTAACTCGGGAACGAAATTATCTAGTTTCTCAAATGTTACCAATTTTGCTCTTTTTAAAATTTTATTATTATTTATTTTGTTTGTTTTATTAACTTTTATTAATCTTTCAACTATTTATAGTTAAAATGTTGGGAAGGGATTATGGAATTCAAGAAAACGTGCGCAGTTGATATTATACGTCACATACAGGTTTTACTGTTTCTTGACTAAATAAATTATATTATAGAAGAGTAAATCGTCACCTATGGAAATTATAGTTGACATTTTCTCAAAAACGGCTGCAAAGACATGACTTCATATTTAAAGTAATTGTACTGCAAATACAACAATGAATGCAAATTGATGGTAATATATATATATATATATATATATATATATATATATATATATATATATATATTAACAGTGTAAGAGATATTTCAAAAAATAACATTGTAATTTTTGAAAAAGCAAAAGAATACATCAAAGTGAAATACAAAAAGAATACATATTTGATGTCATATTGTTTAGTCCATTTAGCAGTATCCGTTCCAGAAAGTTTAAAGATTTCCCATGAGCTTTAGGTAACGTTCTCCCGAAAATTAATGATATTCAAAATCGCAGAGCTGAGGCCAGATCGAAGTGGAATATTCCGTTTGGAAAAATCCTATGCTTGGTTTAGACGCTAGCGTTGTTCACAGACAACAAACGGCCAAACCCACAGATCGATAGATGGACAGACAGACGGACGGTCTAAACTTAAAAAAAACTTTTTCCGTATAAGGGGACCCAAAAAATGTGCATTTCCGTTGAAATCTCGAAATCGATTTTCTGCATCATTACATAACTTTCCCTATACTATGTATATTACTTCGTATTGTCACCTTCTTTACTCCCCCTATAATGCAAGGTTTTTGGCCAAATAACTCGAGCAGAAGATTAGATTTGCTCGGTGAGTGACATCCGTATTAACAATGGATGTCACTAGTGTTTTACAGATGAAATTCTGTTCCCACTGTAATGCAGAGTATGGAGTCGTTTTTCAATACTAATGAAAAGAAAGATAAGGTACCTTTGAAAAATTAACTAGGAGAGTATATTCTTTCTTAGAATTACAAACATTTGAGAAAATGGCAGTAATCGTTGAATTGGATTACATGACACAGTAACACTTGAGACATAAACTCTTACAAATTATTATAATCTAAGCACAGTAACAAAGAAAAGACACTATCTAAAAAAGAATGAACACATATACCCTTATGTACAAAAATGCACGACATACAAAAGAAAAAATAGAATCGGGAAATAATCCTCCCAAATAATTCCTATACAGTACGTAACAACACTTGCGTAAATAGAAATGAACTTCAACTTATTTACAATTGCATTAAATTCTATAATCCAGTTAAATAAAAAACGTTTCAGTTGTAACATGAATATAACTTGCCAATAAGATGCAGTAAAATCAATGGAAGATAACCACATGATGCCGATTTATCGATTCGTCAACTCCTCTACTCACAGCCAAGTCTCTCGATACGGTAGGGTGACTCCATTTAACAATTTTAAGATTTATCTTAAAATTATTAGAATAAACTCTTATTCATTGGCAATTGTTCAATATGCCTTTTTAAAGATCAACTACGTGTGGGCTGTTCTTGATCGATTACTTGTACGAGTGGAAATTGATTTACTCAAAGCAGTCGACGCTTTATAGTGCGAGCTAGCGGGTGTGACAGCAAGCGCTGATAGCGAATTTTGTGTTTAGTTCGATGATCGAGCGTTTTTACATGCAAAGTTTAGTGTATGAGTGTGTGTGTAAATGTAATCACCACCAAGCGTCTGATGAAGAAGCCCTTTGCCAAAATAACCAATGCTTATGAAATAATTTATGGTGTATTAGGTTTCGGAATGAAGGTGGAAAGTACGATTTCCTGTTACGGTTCGGGTCAAACACACATGTACATGTTGTAACATAAGCATTTCAATTTCATTTTCAAAAACATTTTTCTCCAGTTCCACTGTGATGTTCCACATGTAAACCTTTCTTATTTAATTCATCTTGAAGAATAAGTACAAAACAACAAAAAATACAATTTTTGGAGTTCTCAATTTTTCAGTGTGGTGCCAATAGCGCTTTTTTGCTATAACTTTTCTACCCATCCTTTTGTGCGATGTAATAATTCAGGTTCAACTAGTTCATAAACACGCTGCTTGTTTACAAGGAGTGAATTTTGGACAACATTCTGACGAATTCATTTTAGAAATATAGTTTAGAACATCTTAGAAGTTTACATCTGTTAAAAATATTCAAAAAATGACAGCTATCATTTTCAGATATCTCTTTGAAATTTGGTGAACTTATTACCACAAATGCGTATGTTGAGTTTCAAGTTGAATCTACAAACCGCATTCTGAACACCAAGAATTTTGCTGCCTGAGATTAAGTTCGAGGCCTTTCAAACGAAGACTTTTCTTTGCCTTTTTCCCTTCTGTATTTCCACTTCTATTGCGAGTCATTGTTTTCTTTTCGTTGCACTTTCATACATCTCCTTTGTTTCTCTATCCTCTTTCGGGCAGTTCGTTTGCTGACTTCCCCTACTCTTCTATCGCTTGCGCTCGCACACACACACACACAGAAGTCCCCACTCTACTGGAACAAAAGGGTGTCGTTTTCTTCTTTTTCCATTCTCAGTCGGCTTTGGGAAAGAATCGTTCGTTTGTTTTGCCGGCAGCCGACGTTACCCAACTGGGGGGGGGGGCGTCTTCGAGAGCGGGAGTTCCGATTTTCTTTTGTTTTTATGCACTTATGCCCCTCGGCAGTTGCGCTTTCTGGCTTGCCGCACGTACGGGGACAGCCTCGTTCAGAATTCCCGATGTTTTCCCCGTTGAAGCAGTTATCTTTTGCGGTAAGACCCAAGGTTTCCGATTTTAACCTAGTGGATGAATCCTGTTAGGAAGAAAAGAAATAATGGGCGAACCAATTGTGAACGACGTGCAGCTGTAGTTCAATAATAACGCCGATAATACAATATTTTTTCTAGAATTAGATGAGTTAGCGATAAATTCCCACGGATGTTTGGTGAATAAGTATTTCATTTATTGAGAGTTAATGTTTCATACCGAGTTTCAATGGCATATATTCAATGCCCACCAATACTAAGTTTACAATAGTTTTTACTTTGTCTTCCTGCGAAACAATATAGAATGACTTCTTTACATTTTTTGATTTCACTAGGCAAAAAATACTGAAAAGGAAGATGTTCTGTAAAGAAATTAAGAAAAAACACAACATAGAACAAAATTGAAGTAGATGGCAAGTCAAGCACATCTACCAAGTCAAGCTCGCTTTACTCAAGCATAGTTTTTGAATACCCCTTCCCCCCGACATACCGCATTAGAGCAGAGAGCCTATTTGAATATTTGCCTGTTTAATAAAATTGTAATGAGACTTTAACATCTTTATAGAAGGTCTGAGCGTTGCATACTGTGGATAGATACACAGCCTTTCCTTTATTAAGACTTGAAAATAGAGCACCGTGCTCATCTTATGGAGGGCATAATTTATGTTGTTCACAATGAACATAATTCAAATACTTTTTATCATTGCTTACAGTTTTCAATTTTCACATTCAAAATTAAAACACGCGCGGGTCACACTGTGAATTATGTCACGTTCTGAGACACCGCATATCCTGGAAAGGGTACACAAAGTCATATAAACGTGATAATTCCTGTATTCTCCATTCCAAGAACTTTTCGTATAGCAACACTTCTGATCCTCACATACAGGTCTTAAATGCTTCCCTATTCGTCTCCCCCGCCGCCCGACTGCGAGAGTTCGGGTTTTTGATTGATTGATTGATTTTTTCGTGTTTCCGGGCGCGTCAACTGCTTAGGTCATTAGTCCCGTGAGTGTAGTGCATGCTTTTTCTCGGGAGATGGCGGTGATCTTCCCCCGCTGGATGGCGAGATCCGGCGCCGACCTACCGTCGGCTAGTGGGGTTTCCCCCTAACCAGGACTCTCCCACCAGCGGGGCACCTCCCCAGCCGGGACAAGCTCTAAGCCCCCGACCGGTCTCCCGGAATATATGGTAGTGTAGTGCATGTTAGTGTAAGTGTGTGTGTAAGGGGAGAGGATAGGACAAGGAAGAGGAAGGACAGATCGAGCGCGGTCCGTGGCCCGTTTGGTAGGGTACTGCTCCGGCATTCGCCTGGTGTTGATCGGAGAAACCACGGAAAACTACCGATCAGAGCGGCCGGCCGCTGAATTCGACCTAGCTGCAAAGCTAGTGTTGAAAATCCTGCCGCCGTCAGGACTCGAACCTAGGACCTCCCGGTCAGAGGCGCTTCAGTGACATCAGTTGATGCACTAAGCTACCGCTCCCGGTGCGAGAGTTAGGGATCGTGAAATCCACCCTGAGGTTTTGTAACTGGGAGGCGCGTGCTGAATGAAATAGCTATTATTTCGTGTTTGTTTATTAACTAAATGGGATTATGTGTGCCACAAGTAAAGTGGTATTTGAGACTTGCAAATGGGGGAGGGGGTGCTCCTTGCCATACCGTCTATCTTAGCACCTAAGTTGCCATCATTTTTCATTTCTCGCTACAGCTTACGCAGTATAGGAAAACAGTTATGTAATGCTGCACGAAAAACGGGGAATGTTGGGCAGAAAACCCTTAATTTAGGGCCCTGGTAACGAAAAAGTGAATAAATCCAGTTGTTAAATTTTGAAAAAAAAATCCTCTATCACCTGGTGTAGTCATAATACATGTTTTGTGATACTTGATACCGAAAAATCGAATGACGCCAAACATCTGACTGTCTGTTTCTTTGTTCGTCTATGTCCGTTTGTGACCAACGCTAGCGGCTAAAGCGTTCAGCATATTTTTCCCAAAATTGATATTCCACAATCAATTTGGTTAATGTGTCCGCCCCTTGAATTTGAAACCAATATTTTAATTTTGGGAGTACTTTAAATGAAGCCCCTAGAACATTTTCAAAATTAAAAAAACATGGCTCCATCGTTTTTTATTAAATTTTGTTGTTGGATAGTGTCAAGGACGTTTAAGAGAATGGTGAAAGACCTCGATTTTTCGAAAATTGCAAAGGTTCAACATTTTTTTCGGCGCCTTCCTACAACAAAATATTAAAGATTTTTCCCTTAATTAAAGCTGTTTCTTAAAGATAAGTTGAAATAAGGTCGTGTATACTTTTTCAAAAAAATTGAAAAATTATTTTCACAAAACTTTGTGTGAAAGTACGGACGAGAAAGTATGTGCTGTTTTAGCACGACAGATAACTCTTTCATTCTCAGCGCTTGCCTCCTCGGGCCAAGTCCCGTTCCGTCCCGTTCCGATCACCTCATCGTTTCCTCGCCCCGCCACAGCTATCCCTGCTACGTCTCCGCCCTTGCGTGCGGGAGTTTCCACCGCGGGGTCTGCAAGATTTCAAGCATCTGCGACGTAAATATGTCAATACAATCGACTACAGGGAACCGGGAGCGGTAGCTCAGTGCATCAACTGATGTCACTGCAGCGCCTCTGACCGGAGGTCCTAGGTTCTAGTCCTGACGGCGGCAGGATTTTCGACACTAGCTTTTCAGCTAGGTCGAATTCAGTCGCTGTCTGGAGGAGAATTCTAGCGGCCGGCTGCTCTGATCGGTAGTTTTCCGTGGTTTCTCCGATCAACACCAGGCGAATGCCGGAGCAGTACCCTATCAAACGGCCACGGACTGCGCGCGATCTGTCCTTCCTCTTCCTGTCCTACCTCTCCCCTTACACACACACACACACATACACTTAAACTAACATGCACTACACTACCACATATTCCGGGAGACCGGTCGGGAGCTTAGAGCTTGTCCCGGCTGGGGCGGTGCCCCGCTGGTGGGAGTCCTGGTTAGGGGAAAACCTCACTAGCCGACGGTAGGTCGGCGCGGGATCTCGCCATCCAGCGGGTGAAGATCACTGCCATCTCCCGAGGAAAAACATGAGCTACACCTACGGGACAAATGACCTAAGCTGTTGATGCACCCGGAATTACTAACTACCAACCAATCGACTCTAGGAAACAATATACTCACATGCATGTATGTGGAATTTTCACAGAACGGATTCACACTCCTCCTTTGATGTGCGGACGGGATCGTCTTTCGGCGGCGCCGCTCGACGATTGAGTATTTCGTGTTGCCGAGCACGTCCACTGCTATGGTCATTAGTCCCGTAGGTGTATGTCATGTTCTTGTATAGCGGGGTAGCAGTGATCTTCTCCTACTGGTTGATGAGGTCCAGAGCCGATCTAGACGTCGGCATGCCATTTTCTCCATCCAGGTATCTTTCACCAGCGGTACAATACTCCAGCCGGGGCAATCTCTACGCTCCCATCTGATCTCCCGACATGTGTGGTATTGTAGTGCATGCAATTGTAAATGTGTGTAGGTTAGGGATGAGGATAGCTCAAGGAAGAGGAAGGAATTATCGCGTTCTGTCCGTGGCTCCATGTTTAGGGGTCTGTACAGGTATTCGCCCGGTGTTGATAAAAAAAAACACGGAAAACTATGAATGAGAACAGCCGGCAGCTAGAATTCTCGACAGCGTCTGAATTAGACTTAGCAGTGTAAATAGTGTCAAAAATGCTGCTACAGACAGAAATCGAATCCTATAACCACCTGGTATGGCAGTTATATCAGTTAAGACTGGTCAAAGAGGAGGCGGTACACAATGGGTGGTCAATATTACATTTTTCATAAATGTATACAATGCAATACGGTTTGTGAGCCCTCATTGGACATTGTACATACAGTTGGAAAAGAGGGATTCCTGAAATGCTATTCGAAAAACATATGTATCCTGGCACGTTCAACTCGTGTAGTAACCGCTATCCTACCAATGTACCATGCTTTACTTTCCAGTACCGAGAGCGGTAGCTCAGTGCATCAACTGATGTCAGCGCCTCTGACCGGGAGGTCCTAGGTTCGAGTGCTGACGGCGGCCGGATTTTCGACACTAGCTTTTCAGCTAGGTCGAATTCAGTCGCTGTCTGGAGGAGAATTATAGCGGCCGGCTGCTCTGATCGGTAGTTTTCCGTGGTTTCTCCGATCAACACCAGGCGAAAGCCGGAGCAGTACCCTACCACGGACCGCGCGCGATCTTTCCTTCCTCTTCCTTGTCCTCTCCTCTCCCCTTACACACACACTAACATGTACTACACTACCACATATTTCGGGAGACCGGTCGGGAGCTTAGAGCTTGTCCCGGCTGGGGCGGTGCGCCGCTGGTGGGAGAGTCTTGGTTAGGGGAAACCCCACTAGCCGACGGTAGGTCGGCGCCGGATCTCGCCATCCAGCGGGGGAAGATCACCACCATCTCCCGTGAAAAAATATTCACTACACTAACGGGACTAATGACCGAAGCAGTTGTCGCGCGCGGAAACACGAAAAAATCAAACAAATCAATCAATTTCCAGTGAATTCGTGTAGACGCAGTGATAGACAAATCGGGCACACGGCAGGTTTCCTCTGGAATTAACCGTTCCTTCTACCTCTCATTCCACACCAGGGGCGGATTTTAAAGAAATGTCATTTTTTCTTGTCACCTTTGAACGGTGACTTTTAGTACAGACCTTATAAAATCATTAATCTCCTCAGAAAGAAATCCAGCTCACTCTTCATTAGTAATAGTGAATTGCATTATTACAGTACAAAAGGCAAAGAGAATTACCACAGGAAATTTACATTTAGAGCCTCAACAAACAAAAGCCTCAAACGCAGAGCCATCTTTTATGAATGACAAAAGGAAATGACCCATTTTTATGATTTTTTTTGCATTTTTCGTCGATTTCGACTAATATGGCATTTTTTATCTTTTCCCGGCATCTTTAAAGTATTTTTCGCTGATTTCATCGATTTTAACATTTTAATGGTTCTGTTTAAAATAATATTTATGAGTTGCAACAAATGTCCTCTCAGCATTACGGAGGAGCCCAATCGATTTATTTGCTCAGAAATTGAAATGTCAGGTGTCGTGAGTATGTAATCCAAAGTTCCTGTGACGCCTCTCAGCGCCATTGTCGGTTCAGCCGATTTCGCGATAACTAAAGACTGTAAAGAACAGCCCAAACTAAAATCTTGCAAACTTATAGCGTTTTCCATTCGCCGAACTAGTGCGCACCCTATGCGTACTCAGGGCAGCTTTCGTGTTCCATTCGACCGCTAGGGCGCACCAGTGCAAAGAAGCGCATGTTCCATTCGCACAATCACACGGAACCAGGGCGCACTCGGGGCGCCCTAAACTGCACTGACGATCGCGTCAGTGCAGTCCAGTGCACCGGGCCATTGTGAGGTTAGGTACGGAAGTTATCCATGCTGATTTGGATTCGTGGTGAAATTGTGAAGGCAATTGAGAATCTGTCATGCAGGGATACTTCGAATGATGAAGTATATTATGTCTTGCAAGAAATGTCTAAAAATAATTTTTCTGACTCGCGAAGGTGGGAACATCAGTTTGTTTTTTCCTCAAATTTAACCTTCAATAAATTCAGCGCTATTTAGAAACCAAAGTGTAGGTATGCCTCAATTTGGAAACGCTAATAAAGTGAAAATAAAAATAGTGACCATTACAAAGTCATTGAAATATATGTGCTAAGAAATGTTTCTCACACGCCTATACATATACCAGTGGAAATACTCGTGTTTTTATTTTTATGGTTTTCAATAACCAAAAATATTCTGCAAAAGCCTTTCGGCACAAAATCTTATGTGCTATATCGATCACTGGCAAATCACGAAAAATGAAATTTCGACACATACGCATTTGAAGCTTTCGTAGTTTTTAAAGAAAGAAATCACACGTTAATAAGTTATGAATTAAGAAGTAAGACTTATCAAAATACTTCATAAAAATTATAACAATGATCATAATTCAAAATTATTATTTTTCGAGTTCCATCAGAACGACAGACCAAGAACAGCTATCTATAATCTCACTGCGTAGCGTACACGCATTGACTCAGTTCCGGAATCCGTTTCATTCGTAGCTGCCCTTCACGCGTGTGGGGCAGCACTGTTGCGGAGCGATGACGTTTTTGCCCTGGGCTAGGGTAGGTTTCAGTGCAACGAATGGACAACGCTATTAGTTCCTTGAACGAAAGGAAGAAACCTCAATTACATCAGTTATACATTCAACAGCTTGCGTTATTCATCTTAATTGGTTGTGATAAAAAAAGTTACGTCATTTTTCTAGGCTTTTAGGACATTTTAAAAACATATTAAGAGCATTTTATCGATAATTTATTTATATCATTTATACCAGTGTATCATATATTATATCATTTATACCGTAACGTCATAATCAGCGATCTATCAAATTCACTCATCCACTCCAGGTATGGCTGTAAGAATAGGAAACGGTATCATCATGAAGTTACATAATAATTCATCATCTAGTAAATCTCTTAGGTTATTTTATGTGCTCGATGAGCCATTAACCTGTCATTCACACACCTGATAAAAACTTTATGTTCGCACTACGGGGGCATTTAAACAATACGCCCAGCATTTCCACTAGTGATTCACGCTGTTCCACAATCTTACACATGGAATTTCATCAAGCTTGTTTGTGTCATGCTCAAGTTTTCAAACCAAAGTTAATGGGAAAGCTACACAACTATGCTCACACATGCTGTGACCAACTAATAATATTTTCTTTAAGAAATTTGAAGAACCTAAAAATAATTGTCCTCATATTGGATGAACGTATTCTGTTGAACGTTAACTGTTCAGAAACTTTAAGAAACACATACTTCTGGAAATTGTACCCACTGAACACACAAGGCATTTTTAATACTTCTTTTTTTTTAATTATTTATTTAAGGTCGCCTTATAAACGGCTAGGTCATTGGCGACCACAGTTACAATAATAAAGTAGTTACAAATATACAAATATACATTAGTTGCACAATTTCATGGGATACACACATAGAGCCTTAATATTAATATTGTACATGGGACAATGAATAGTCATTAGCTAAATACTATTTATGAGATTAAATTTGGTGAGGTGTTCTATAATTTTCATGTGGCCGGAATCAGAATTGAATATACAGTGGAGATTGTCATTGATGTTGAGGTATGTTCTGACAGCCGACATTACCTGGCAATCAACTATAATGTGTTTAGTTGAAACTGGGAGGCCGCAATTTGGGCAAGGGTCAGGAGTAGCCTTTTTTAGCAGGTAGCTGTGACTAAGTTTAAAATGACCTATACGGAGTCTTGTAATAACCACTTGATGTCTTCTGCTAAGTCTTACGGATGTGACGGGAGATTCCTCAATACTCTTCCTAACTGCATGTAATTTGGAAGGCAACATTTTCCAGTTCCGGTCCCAAAATTTCTTAATCGCATGTAAAAGGTAGTTTGTGAGGTCAGGAAGTAAGCCGCCAGCTTCAGTTTCAATTTCGGGGAGAGAGATTGCTGCTTTCGCTGCTGCATCAGCTTCTTCATTGCCTTGGATGCCTATATGAGAAGGAAGCCAAGCTATTGTAATGCGGTAACCTTTAAGGAGTGATAAAGCTTTTCTTGGATTTCTTGAACCAGGGGATTTAAGGAATGACTGTTGCGAACAGAGGATAGAACAGATAGTGAGTCAGAAAAAATAACAATATCTGAGCTAGATGGTCTTTAATAATACTTCTTTGTTGTGTGTGAAGTTTTCAAAAACGAAGAAAATTGGGAAACCTAGTATTCGATCAATTTATCGGTGCATTCTCCTTTCCTGCATATGCTCAAAGAACCCACAGCATAGCGTTTACTTATCGGATGAATGCTTTATCACGCGCAGTTTAGCAACTTTTTAAAATCATACTCGCATGCGCAGCGTTTCGCATGCCTCCCACCGCCCACCCCGAGCCCATCTCTTCATCCAGGCGGTAGAGCGCGGTAGCGTGCACGCAGGCTCGCCGCGCCACGCCGCGCCGCGCGGCCTTCTTTTGTTTCCAGGCACTGGCTCTTCTTTTGTTTCTCGTCTCGCCTCGCGCGCGTGCGCCGTTGCCGACGCGCGCCGCTGCTTGACAATCGCGAATCGCGGAGCGTTCTTCCTTGATATGAGTCGCAGAGTTTTCAAACGCTGATTGTTTCGCCTGTTAAAAAAAGGCGGGCGGGGGCGGGGCTTGGAGGGGGAGGGAGAGAGAGGTAGGGAGGGGCGAGGCGTTGCTTTGCAGACTGCAAAAGACGACCGTTTGCAATGATTCAGCTCGCGTTCCTTTTGTGCTTTTTTCCCCTTCGCCCCGCGTGAGCTGCCAAGACAATGTGGAGTCCTCGTTAGTTTTCGCCTGCCTGAGTGGTGGATACTAGGGTTTCAAACGAGCAGGCCTCACGCCCAAGGAGAGTTTTCTGGCTTTAGCATGGGTGAGAAGTGAGATTGGTTTCGAAGCCCTCGTGTCGGTTTAGTCCTAGAAGATAAATCTTTTTTGGTTGAACGAATACTTATAGAGACAGGAACGGGTAGTTAACAGTAAATGCCTCACAAGCGTTAGATGAAATGAAAATTGCTTGTAGATGTAATACATTCTTCTTTCTTCTTTTTTTTCTTTCAAGGAGCGTTTTGAAACTTTTCGGTTGACTTTCGCTCCTTATACTTATACTTAGTAATTTCTTCTGTTCATTATTTCTTTTCGCCGTTTCTGACCGGTTTTCCTTTGGTTTCTGCACATACCTGCTTTTTGACAGTTACAATTGTTTACGCATGAAGCCGTTATTTCACGTATACCTGTCTTTATTTCTTCTAAACAGATTTTTCTTTTTCACCATTAATTGATAATGATAATAATAATAATAATAATAATAATAATAATAATAATAATAATAATAATAATAATAATAATAATAATCTGTTAAGAACAATGAGTAAATAGTTTCTTACCATAAATACACGATAATGTAAAACATCGTAATGGAAAAAAATATACATTAGAACGTTTTGTATCCAAATCGAAGGATGATTATCTTCTTTTTAACCATTGCAGATTTATGACCATGTAAGTAAATTATGGATGTTCCTAATCATGGAATTTGATCACAGTACAAATTATAAACATTTACTCATTTCAGTTTTCCGATTTCTATGTATAATTGTATTTGTGTCTTAAACTTATATATTAAGTGTTGTCGTTCTGGTTACATTATTAGTTCTGAAGATTGAATTAAAATATTCCGAAACCAGCTAACTGAAATGAGTTTATAGTTTAATTTTGTACTGTGACCAAACCTCATGATTCAGAGCATCCATAATTCCCTACTTTAGGCTTACATTTGAGTAAATATTGATATAAAAAAATTGATTGCTTTTCGAATCATATTTAATATTTTGTACTTCTATCATAGGATGTATTTGATCTGAAAGCTTTTCCTACAGCATTTGGATGATAAAAATCAAAATGATAAAATAAATTATTATGTAAAATAAAGATGTTATGATAAGCAATTAAAAAACCTCCCAATTAAAGAGACAAATATTGAATGGAAGGGAAAGCTCAACATAGAATCTTTGGAAAATTATAGTACGAAAAACCCTTGTAGACTTAATCATTTAATCGATAATGCATCTACAAAAGAGGAAGAAAAATGGAAGATGCATGGAAGAAATTAAAAGGTAATATTATTGCTGAATGCCGAATGGTGAATGGTGAATGCTGAATGCTGGATGCTGAAGAATCGTTAGGTAAAAGAAAAGTTAAATGTATCACGTCACATTAGACACCGTAAATACGTTACACGTAAGACACCGATGCCCACAGTGTTATGATCCAAAAAGGAAACCAAGTTCGTAAAATGGTTTTTATTCCCCACAATTATACACAAATATATACCACGGATAAGCTCAGTTAAACGGATAACCAGGAGAAGTACCAAAAGCAAGCCAGTTCACCAATAACCAAAAGACGTAACGAAACGAGCCGTGTCGCCAGAGTTCAGAAGAAAAGTCCGCAGTCTAGATGCGCGGTCGTCACTCGTAATGACTTAAACGCGGTCACACCAATTCTTCCACTGCCTGTTGCTCCTGGAGAGGACCCCCTCCGGGCTAAAGGTGCGCCGAGTAGCGGGGCCGTTTGGGCGATGGCGCGCTAGGAGCGCCGACCGGAGCGTGACGTCGTCTCGCCGCTGTGCTCATGCGGCGGCCCTTTCAAAGGCACGCGGTCGATTGATTCATTGATTGATTTTTTCGTGTTTCCGGACGCGTCAACTACTGTAGTCATTAGTCCCGTTAGTGTAGTGAATGTTTCTTCTGGAGATGGCGGTGATCTTCCCCCGCTGGATGGCGAGATCTGGCGCCGACCTACCGTCGGCTAGTGGGGTTTCCCCCTAACCAGGACTCTCCCACCAGTGGGGCACCGCCCCAGCCGGGACAATCTCTAAGTTCCCGATCGGTCTCCCGGAATATGTGGTAGTGTAGTGCATGTTAGTGTGTGTGTGTGTGTGTAAGGGGAGAGGATAGGACTAGGAAGAGGAAGGACAGATCGCGCGCGGTCCGTGGCCCGTTTTATAAAGTTCTGCTCCGGCATTCACCTGGTGTTGATCGGAGAAACCACGGAAAACTACCGATCAGAGCAGCCGGCCGCTAGAATTCTCCTCCAGACAGCGAGTGAATTCGACCTAGCTGAAAAGCTAGTGTCGAAAATCCTGCCGCCGTGGGGAGTGGGAACCTAGGACCTCCCGGTTAGAGGCGCTGCAGTGACATCAGTTGATGCACTGAGCTACCGCTACCGGTGCACGCGGGCGACCGTTACACACAGAAGAAGTAAAGGAAATGGTGAAAATGATAAAGGAATCTTATTTACAATACAAATCTTCCTAAATCATAGAAGACAACATAGAAACAAGACATTATAAACAAGAAAGAAATATAGCTCATATGAAAATTGAAAGTTGAAAGAAACATATTGGGAGAAATTCTCGAAGGACTTTGAAAGAGATCTTTATAGATCTCAAAGAAAAATGTAGAGATTATTGAGAAACAGAAAAACTGAAATCACAAACCATAAAGATTAATAATAATGTAGACAAGGAAGCATGGAAAAATATTTTGCAGATTTGTACAAGGACACAGAATATAACCGAGAAATATGTAGTAAAGACGACTTCAATTTAGATAATTTGCCAGAAGAAGAGCAAGAGATGGTATAAAACCTTGAAAATCAGAAAAGCACCTAGTAGTGATGGGAGAAGAAATGAGTTATTAAAATTCGGTGGAAAGAATTTGGCATTGATCAATGACTATTACTGTATATTATTATACTGTATAAATGAGTATAAACAACCTGTAACAACTATTATAACACAGCTTCCGGGTCAATGACCCCCATCTCGATCAGGTTTTTCGTCCAGTTTCCCTGATCCATTGAGCAAATGCTGAGATGGCCCCTTGTTTTGCTTCTGGACATAAATGTAACTTCATTTTTCTGTGCACGTCTTCTAGAATTCAGTGGGAAATACAATTATTCAAATTATCGTTTCCATGTTGTCGCGGCAGGAAGTAATAAGAGCCAAAATTTATTGCTTATTTATCCTTGAAAATAGATTTCATTACATGGGAGTTTTTTTGTTTTTTTTTTCTCCCTTTCAAAATTCAAAATTTATTGCTTATTTATCCTTGAAAATCGATTTTATTATATGGGAGTTTTTTTTTTTTTTTTCTCCCTTTCAAAATTCAAAAAATTTAAGTAGTATATGACTTAGTGTAGGGATCTCAATTTTGAAAATGTGCACACAATTCACTTTTCCCATAGCACGTCATACGCGGTTTTGCTGTTTTTGACGTAAAAAATAAATAAATAAATAAAAAATAAATAAATAAATAAATAAATTTAATAATATGAGAAATTAGCAAAGAAAAAGAATACCATTAGAATCGATATCCCCCATAAGCTTACTCATATTCAAAAAAGGAGACAAGAGTAATCCTGAAAATTGTAGAGTCACCACTGTATTAAATACGACACAAAAATTACTCTAAAAATAATTCGACAAAAGATACTGCTATTTATACAGTTAAATGAAGAACAACAATGATTTCGTTTTAATAGATTAACAACAGACTGCATTTGTGATTCGTCAAGTACAGCGCTGACTTCATTTCTGGAATTTGACGTTTATGGAATATTTTCTCACTTCAAATTACGTGTGGGTGATTTAGCCACTTAGAATTTTTCGTATGTGTATAGCTACGCACCATACCCACATTATCCGCCCGACATGCTTACTGAATAAGTATGTTATTGTCTTTTCCTTTCTTTAATTATTATATTTATTATGTAATTAACTTATAATTATTTGTTGCAAAGTATTAGAGATATCAATTTATCTTTCAGAAATAATATTGAAAACCTTTCAACTTTGAATTTTTTAAACTGAGTTTGAGTTATAGTGGTCTATCCAATTCTTATTGGAAATCATATTAATTTCAATATATTTTTTTGTTGTTCATTTCAATATTCACGACCCCTATCATTTTCATATAGTTAACTATTGTTGGCAAAATGAGTGTTCTCCCAGCTTCACCACAGGTCTAACAAGGTTCGAAGCACTCCCCTCTCTGAAATTCCTACCCTCTAAGAGTAAACACACTTTAATTTGGTTTCGCGTAAGCCCCTGCCAGAAGGAAGGGAGAAGTACTGCAGCGCTGCCCAGATGAATATTCAGATGGCTCACGAAATAAATAAAGGAACAGCTGATGCCGCTCCCAGAGGCTGCGGTTTCGACTCCAAGAGATGCGCAGGGGCGCCGCCGGCGAGGGAACGCAACAGCAGCGGCGTCAGGATTGCCAGGTTAAGGAATTTCGTTCCCAAAATGGGGATTTTTCTCGTTGTGGGGAAAAATGGGGAACATAAATCGGATTTTTTGGGTTTGATTGATTGATTT
This sequence comes from Teleogryllus occipitalis, assembly GCA_011170035.1. Lineage (NCBI taxonomy): Eukaryota > Metazoa > Arthropoda > Insecta > Orthoptera > Gryllidae > Teleogryllus > Teleogryllus occipitalis. Next base: position 104,564 of record BLKR01002798.1, read on the forward strand.
TTTCGTGTTTCCGGGCGCGTCGACTACTGTGGTCATTAGTCCCGTCAGTGTAGTGCTTGTTTTTTTCTCGGGAGATGGCGGTGATCTTCCCCCGCTGGATGGCGAGATCCGGCGCCGACCTACCGTCGGCTAGTGGGGTTTCCCCTAACCAGGACTCTCCCACCAACGGGGCACCGCCCCAGCCGGGACAAGCTCTAAGCTCCCGTCCGGTCTCCCGGAATATGTGGTAGTGTAGTGCATGTTAGTGTAAGTGTGTGTGTGAAAGGGGAGAGGATAGGACATGGAATGGGAAGGATAGATCGCACGCGGTCCGTGGCCCGTTTGATAGGGTACTGCTCCGGCATTCGCTTAGTGGTGATCGGAGAAACCACGGAAAACTACCGATCAGAGCAGCCGGCCGCTAGAATTCTCCCCCAGACAGGGACTGAATTCGACCTAACTGAAAAGCTTCGAAAATCCTGCCGCCGTCAGGACTCGAACCTAGGCCCTCGCGGTCAGAGGCGCTGCAGTGACATCAGTTGATACACTGAGCTACCGCTGCCGATGCTCTCAATGTTGGTTTCCGTACGTGGCACGTTATTTCGCTCTCCTCTTCGACTCTTCTCTCTTCAAACCTCCCTTTTCTCCATCAAATGAACATGATATCCAAGCTTCTCGACTCTCTGCTCTTCAGGCCTTCTCCAGGCACCTCTCTCTTTTGTTTCATCCTCCAATTATCGCATCCTTTCATTACATTCATTTCACTGCATTTATTTTCTTCTTTAACCTCTTCCTTCTCCTCATATGATTTCCTCCCACGTATCCTATTGCCTCTTAGCGATCTCGCCTCCTGTGATTTTCCCGAAACTTTGGCGTCTCCTGTCCCCTGTGCAGTCTCCACCCTGATTTCAAACCTCGCTTCTGATGTCGTTCCTATATCCTGCTCGCAATGTTGCCAAATGCAACGTGCATTCCCTCTGCAGAATTTCAGCTGTAGTAATAAAACTAGTGACATCCAATGTTAATACGGATGGCACTCATCGAGCAAATCTAATATTTTGCTCGAGTCACTCGTCCAAAAATCTCGCATCAAAGGGGGGAGTAAGGAAGGTGACTATGTGTATATATATATATATATATATATATATATATATATATATATATATATATATACTAGCTGACCCGGCGAACTCTGTTCCGCCTTAACAGCCGGTCCCATCTTTTTCTCGCGTCGCACTCACTGTGAGAAACTCTACTATTCTTGTTGCACTCGTGATAATAAAGCAATTGCAGGTTTATGTTTTTCTCTCAAACAAAGAAGAATTTAAAGAAAAACGCTCTGATATTAAATAGATAATTTAAAAAATCTATCTAATTATACTTCACTTCACTTTTTAACACGCTTTTATTAGCTTCATTTGGATCTTTGCTTGATTGCTTGCTTGCTTGTTCTCCGCTGCAGAACGCTTCTGCACAGAAAACTTAGGCGAAAAGGCGCGAAAACATACGAAAACGCGTGAAAACGTGCGAAAACCCTCGAAAAGGTGCGAAAACCCGCGAAATCACGCGAAAACATGCGAAATCACGCGAAAACGTGCAAAATCACGCGAAAACGTGAAAAAACGTGCGTTCTCACACAGGAACGCTGTCGAACGGGATAAACAGTATCCTATGTCCGTCTCCTGGCTCTAAGCTTCCTGCTCACCAATTTTCAGCCAAATCGGTTCAGCCGTTCTTGAGTTATAAATAGTGTAACTAACACGACTTTCTTTTATATATATATACTAGCTGACCCGGCGAACTCTGTTCCGCCTTAACAGAGAACTCCGTTCCGCCCAAACATACGAAAACCCGCGAAATCACGCGAAAACGTGCGAAATCACGCACAAACATGCGAAATCACGCGTGCAGAAACGTGCGTTCTCACACAGGAACCCTGTCGAACGGGATAAACAGTATCCTATGTCCGTCTCCTGGCTCTAAGCTTCCTGCTCACCAAATCGGTACAGCCGTTCTTGAGTTATAAATAGTGTAACTAACACGACTATATATAGATATAACGGCGAACGAAAGGCAGCTTTCATTATCGCCTTCTGTTATCAGTGCGGCGTTACAACAATCGGTTACAACAGGCAACAATGACCGCTAACATGCGAAATCACGCGAAAACGTGCGAAAACGTGCAAAAACGTGCGTTCTCACACAGGAACGCTGTCGAACGGGATAATCAGTATCCTACGTCCGTCTCCTGGCTCTAAGCTTTCTGCTCACCAATTTTCAGCCAAATCGGTACAGCCGTTCTTGAGTTATAAATAGTGTAACTAACACGACTTTCTTTATATATATATATACTAGCTGACCCGGCGAACTCTGTTCCGCCTTAACAGCCGGTCCCATCTTTTTCTCGCGTCGCACTCACTGTGAGAAACTGTACTATCCCCTCGTTGCACTCGTGGATAATAAAGCCATTGCAGATTTATAGGTTTTTCTCCTCAAACAAGAAGAATTTTCTTCCAAAAACGCTCTGATATTAAATAGATAATAAAAAAGTCTATTACGTAGCAGAGCGTTTTTTTTTGGAATTGATTTTGTTTAAGAGAGAAATACAAAGCTGTAATAATAGGGATCGGCTGTTAAAGGCAATAAATAAGCAGATTTTGGAATTTATTAAGTTCAATTGTTTATTAGAAAATCCAAATAAAAAAATTAAGTAGATTAATCATTCATTACTGTTCCTGTATTTTGGTGCATAGGTGAAGTATATATGGGTATAACGTAAGTATACAATAGGTGTAGTATATATAGATATAACGGCGAACGAAAAGCGGCTATCATTATCGCCTTCTGTTATCAGTGCGGCATTTCAACAATGGGTTACAACAGGCAACAATGACCGCTAACTTGCGAAATCACGCGAAAACGTGCGTTCTCACACAGGAACGCTGTCGAACCGGATAAACAGTATCCTATGTCCGTCTCCTGGCCCTAAGCTTCCTGCTCACCAACTTTCAGCCAAATCGGTACTGCCGTTCTTGAGTTATAAATAGTGTAACTAACACGACTTTTATATAGATATAACGGCGAACGAAAGGCGGCTATCATTATCGCCTTCTGTTATCAGTACGGCGTTACAACAATGGGTTACAACAGGCAACAATGACCGCTAACATGCGAAATCACGCGAAAACGTGCGTTCTCACACAGGAACGTTGTCGAACGGGATAAACAGTATCCTATGTCCGTCTCCTGGCCCTAAGCTTCCTGCTCACCAACTTTCAGCCAAATCGGTACAGCCGTTCTTGAGTTATAAATAGTGTAACTAACACGACTATATATAGATATAATCGCGAACAAAAGGCGGCTATCATTATCGCCTTTTGTTATCAGTGTGTTACAACAATGGGTTACAACAGGCAGCAAATGACCGCTAACATGCGAAATCACGCGAAAACGTGCGTTCTCACACAGGAACGTTGTCGAACGGGATAAGCAGTATCCTATGCGTCCGTTCCCTGGCCCTAAGCTTCCTGCTCACCAACTTTCAGCCAAATCGGTACTGGGCCGTTCTTGAGTTATGTAAACAGTAACTAACACGACTTCTTTATATATAGATACCGGGCGAACGAAAGGCGGCTATCATTATCGCCTTCTGTTATCAGTGCGGCGTTACAACAATGGGTTACAAATATGCTAAAGACTGCTAACATGCGAAATCACGCGGAAACGTGCGTTCTCACACAGGAACGCTGTCGAACGGGATAAACAGTATCCTATGTCCGTCTCCTGTCTCTAAGCTTCCTGCTCACCAATTTTCAGCCAAATCGGTTCAGCCGTTCTTCAGTTATAAATAGTGTAACTAACACGACTTTCTTTTAGATATATAATATATATATATCAGCCATGATATTAAAAAATCTATTTTTTTCTTACCCAATACTTCTATTACCAATTTGTACTTAATGAAACAAAAATAATCCTATTATGTTTGAATTTCAATAACAGGTGTCTAATGAGTTTTCATACTATAAAAGCAAATAAATTTTACAAAAAAACTGACTGAAGAGATTTCAGTCAAGAAAACCGATGAGATATAATGGAAATCTGACGAGATTTCATATCTTCTTTTTGAGAGGAATTGTTAACATTATTTTGATTGTTTCGTTTACTTAAATGTCCTCAAACGTATCGATAAGTTATTTCTCTTCCTCATTTTCTACTTTCAACCTGAATATTTCATCGTTTCGGATGAATTCTCCCAATCTGGCAACACCGCCTCCTTGCCGCCGCGATGCGGCCGTTCGACGTCCCCTGGGGATCTGTCGCGGCGTTTAATATATTCAGACGCCGCCGTGGGCCCAGGACGCTCCGCCAGGCAGATCTCGCGAAAACTTTCCCCCCTCCCCCCTGGCGACGGCTGAGCTTCCGTTCGGGTGCAGATCGATCTGTCGTTGCCTCGCGACGCCCCGGGTGGCATTTGCGATCGACTCTCGAAGCTGGCGACTTGGGTGGGCGTGTGGAGACGTACAGGTCGTGGAAGTCCCCTCGGCTAACGATTGTTGCTGCATACTATACGCATATTTGCGGCGGCGATGGTGTAGCGGTTAGCGTATTGGACTGCTATACCCAAGTTCGCGGGTTCAAACCTGATCGAAGCCGTGGATTTTTAAGGGTGAAAAAATCCTTCGTACGCCTTCCTTCGAAGGGGAAGTAAAGCCGGCTGTCCCATGTTAGTAGATTTACTGCATGTAAAAGATCCTCAAGCCTAAATGATGCCTCTGAGCTAAATTCAAATCGCCTGTTTCGTCGCCCAAGTAATAATTTCTTTCTCTTGTTGAAAGGAGTGTAACGAAATATGCGTGGTCAGACGGAAGAGCAGGCCTCATGGCCTTAGTCTCGCCACGTAAAATAAGGCAAATTCAATTCAATATTTTTGTTGATAGACTCAGTAATGTTACTTTACTTCGCGAACGGCTTTGCTGATTGATTAAGCTGTCAAATCATTTTATTTACAAATCTCCGGCTGTGGTTTCTCAGTGGCAACAACTGTAGCCACTGAAGCGTCATTGATGGAGAGCCCTTCGGTTTCGAGCCCCCGATGTTGGCGAATTTTTGGCATTAGCTACATTGATAGATCGAATTCAGTCCCTGTCTGGAACAGAATAATGTTAGCGCCCAGATGATTTCATCGGCAGTTCTATGTAGTTTTGAGAGTTCAATTCTCGTGAATATCGGAACAGTACGCTAACAAACAGGCCAATGGTCGTAAACGATCTTTCCTTCCTAATAGTTGTCCTTTCTTTGCCCCTTACACATACATACACACTGCACTAAGTTTCAAGGCGTACAATGGATTTTTTCGCCCTTAAAAATCTATGGGTATCAAGTTAGAACGCGTGATCTTGAGTATAACAGTCTATTACGCTGTTACACCAGCGAAGCCACAAAGTTTTAGGGCAGGTTGTTACTTATGGATGTAAGTAGCCTTTGATTAGTTGTCAATCTGTCGTGCATTGGTGTGGGATGGTACATCAAATCCATTTGACTGAGTGAGACCAAGACGCCCAGTGCTTTGCCCAAACGCAAGTGCAAGATGAGTTGCCTACCAATTAGAGGAATATACCACGCGTGTAAACGCCTCTTACACGAGAGTTCCCACCATTCCAAACTTCGCTGTCCGAGAGACGCCGCCCCCCAGGGGTAGCGCTAACGCTTCGATCGTCGTACTGCGACCTTCCTCAGGGCGAATTCGGGTGGGGAGATGGACTTCGTACGTGTTTATAAAGAATGAGAATCCCATCCACTCGCTACCATCGTGGGATGGTACATCAAATCCATTTGACTGAGTGAGACCAAGACGCCCAGTGCTTTGCCCAAACGCAAGTGCAAGATCAGTTGCCTACCAATTAGAGGAATATACCACGCGTGTAAACGCCTCTTACACGAGAGTTCCCACCATTCCAAACTTCGCTGTCCGAGAGACGCCGCCCCCCAGGGGTATCGAAGCCCCGCGGCTTCGATCGTCGTACTGCGACCTTCCTCAGGGCGAATTCGGGTGCTGGGATGGACTTCGTTCGTGTTTATAAAGAGTGAGAATCCCATCCACTCGGCTGCCGGTTGGAGACCTTCGCGCATTCCGCCCTGCGCAGCGTTAGGCCGAAACGTTGGCAACACTGCGTTGGCAACACTGTATCTTGTAAACTGACGATGACGGCAAAGCCGTCGAAAGCCGTCGAAAGCCGACTATCTTAATAAAGCTAGTATGTTGACGAAGATGACCTCTTTTATTTCTTCTGATAAGAACGTCAACAACACCAAATCAGAATTCCCACAAAATAAGATATTCCATCTAATTTATCGGGCCCTACAGTGTGTACGATGTTTGAAGTAATGATAATAGAAGTCGTCCGAACTTATCGTACACTCTGGCGGAATCACGAAAAGCAAACAAATACGACACGAAATACGTAGCGCAAATGAATTAATATGCAATCATTTAATTTACACTAGAGCTGTATAATGTGCGGATACAGTTATGCAAAACTTTATCTTAATCTCGGAAGGAAAACGTTGCAGAAAACAAAATCAGCACAAGAAAATGATCACTATGAGTGATTTGTGCTGTCTAGTTTCATAACTTGCAAAACGGTCTATATCTAGTAATTTTGACATAGACCTAATGACGGACATTGTCGCTAACTTTAATGAGACATCCTTAAAGTTTCTAAGCCGAGGGTACAGCGTAGGTTTGTCAGCCAAGAGCGTTATTTGTATATTTAGTTAGAGCAAACTTTTTGTTTTTTCTTCGCACAATTTGGGTGTTGTTAGTGATGAACATTGTGTACTGTTTCATCAAGGTATTGCCACAATGGAGAATAGATACCAAGGGCGGAATGATCCTTCAATGATGGGAGAAGATGGTTGGTTTCTTGTCAGAGTAAACAGTAAGTCAGAGTAAACCTACAAGAAGTGGTATGGCGCAAAGTATTTTTATGCACAGTCATAAGCAATTCTCCTTCTAAGATGTTTCAATATTATGGCATGAAAATGTGTATTCCATTTTTGTTCTTACTTGTTTTAAACTTATATGAAGTAAGTTCACAAATTTGTGTCTACGTGTAACGGGAGTGACAATGCGTAATTTAGTATAGGTTTTTTAAATTTCAAATACTAAATATGTTAATATCTTTTGAACCCTGCGTGATAGAAACGTTTTATAATGATTTTCGAAATCAACGTAATTGTTTCCTTTGAAATTGCGAACTTTTATCCTCGAGATAGGAAAACAATATGTTTGTTCTCTAGTGCAACTGAAGTGTCAAAAGATGAAACAGATACCCTCCCATTCTTAACAAAGATGAACAAAACAATCTGCTGTGGGAGCAGTCATTAACCCCCCCTCCGCAACTGGATTGCAACAGTTAATTTTCATCCTTCTCATTTTACACGTTCTTTGAGAATCTGGTGTACCATCTATAGTAATTTCATGTAAATTCAGATAAATGCTTGTTCGATTACCACGATCCAACCGGAACGCAGAGGTGCAATTTGAAAATAAGAACTCAATTGACTTGAATCTTCAAGACGGAAATGAGGTTTAATGAGAATTATGCACATCATTTTCTTTTTCATTATTCAACGGCTGCTTGCTGTCAGAGCTAGTTTATTATAAATAACTTTACTACCGGAAAAATTAAGGGATATTAAAAAGTTGATAATGCAATTAATACATTTATGAGTACACATGATGCTAATTCTTAGTTATTGCTAAATATGTTAAAATTTTACAATAATTAATTTAATTATTATACATACAAAAATAAATAATAAAATATTCAAATATCAGAAAGTACTACATTCAAAATAATTGACAAAAGAAAAAGATATTAATAGTTATTTTTGCAAGAAGGGTGCTATGAGAGTTTTAATGATCGAGCGGCGACAAAAAGCTCGAGTGTCTTTGGCCCAAGCAGCTCGTATTCAAGTAAAAAAGAATATATTATTGAAAAAAATTGCAGTCATTTTCCAGGAAATTTTGAAAATATCACAGTGGTTTCAGATAAGTTAGCAATTTTTGCTTTTACAAGAGATTTAACCTTTTGTTGCCAATGAGGTGTGTGATCAACTTGCCAATTCAACAATCATTTTGATAAACAATGTGTCTCTTTGAATGCCCTATCTATTGATTGTTCCTAGTTTTTAATCACAAATTGTACATTTTAAAAAAATTAATACAATTTTTATCTTCTCGATATTTTACATTTTTTAATGTTTATTAAAATGGTAGGTTATAAACGGCCGTTATCTTCTTTATACTCTGCAAGAATCTACAAACGACCGAGTTTAATCTTTTGCTGACAAATCACGTTTTCGCAAACTCTACGGCAAGTCCTAACGACCGCATCTTTAAAAGAAGCTGAAATAAAAAAAAGAAGAACTCTAGCCAGTCGTGGCGATAGTGCTTTGTTGCGCATAACAACCAGGTCAGCGCGTTGTCATGCAGAGCGCACCCCCTGGCGGGCGAATGAAGAACCCGTCCAGAGTCCCACCGGCGTCCCAGGGATCAGCGGGTGTGCTGGCCGCGGTTAGCGCTAATCTCTTTAGCAAGTTGGCAGCGCCGGCGCGCCCAAGCTGATCAACGCAGGGCCGCGGCGCCAGGGGGAGGGGGCGGAGGGAGAGTGTAAGCCATGAGTTGCACACGCTCTGGACGAAGAGAAAAACTTGCCGAGGCACCGAATTGGGAGATAGTGGAAAAGGAGGGATCTACGATTTAAAGATGATGGCTAATACACAAATAAGCAATTTCTAATTATAGGTTTTTACTTTCTAGCTGTACTACTTACGTAATAGAGAGAAAATATGGTGCAGCGGAAAAGGGAGGCTTTTTAGAAAAACTCGTACTATGCCGGCCTGACATCGAAAAAGTGAAAAAAATCTTGTACCTGTATGAAGTAAATTTCTTCTATAACACGATTGTGTAGTCAGAACCTCTGTATTTGATGAGTTTTTGATAGAGAAATATTAGTGGATCGTAAAGTGTCTGTGTGTCTGGCTGTTCGTCAGTCTGTCTGTGGTCAACGCTACCGATTAAAGTGCTGGATTTTCTCCAAAATTAGTATTCTCCGATTAATCTGGACAAACACGACGCTCTGCGAAAATGAAACATATTGAGATTTTTGGACGTACGTTACATGAAGACTCAAGAAAATTTTTGTAATTTTCTCAAAATTTTGTCAAATTTTTAAATTGTTTTTTTATCCATTGAGCTTAAAAAGGCGCAGTGTCTCATTTTCCTTGAACTCAAAATTTTAGAAATTTGCAAAAGATCGAACTTTTTTCGGCATCTTACAACTTTATATATTGAAGACAGTTTTTTTAATCAGATATGTTCTTCAAAGAAAAATGTTCAAACAAGCTCAGGTACAATTGTTCGAATAAGTAGTATTTGCGTAATTATTCCTGAATGTACTTAAACTCAATACACATAAATGTTAAGTCATGAAATTTACTAAACACAAAAATCCAATCGATTATCCATCAATACACTATAAACAAAACAGTACTAGAGTGTGTCAATGAATTAAAATATTTAAGAGTCATGTTTGATTCCAAACCGAAGTTTCACAAACATTATCGGTGAAGCTAATCGCATGCTAGGTTTCATCATAAGGACTTCATCAGACATCCAAAATCCACTTACAATGATAATTTTTAGTTAACCTAAGTAAAACCAATACTTCATTTTAGAACTGGCGTCCTTACAATAATACTTATATAAAAAGTAGAAACTGAACAACACACATTTTTTAACTTCATGGCTTGGAAATTGAAATTACCATCATCAAATATACCAATATTGTCATATTAAAAAATTAATTTGTTTGAATCATTCATCAAATATAACGACATTTTCTATATATTATATATTTGTTATTTATTTTGAAATAGATAGCATTTAACTCTTATCCTAAATCAATTGTAAAATACCGTTAGGCACTCCGAGAAATAATCTCAATCAAATGTGTTAAATTTCCATTTATAATTCAAATTTGGGATTCAATTCACCAATATGGTGAATGGGTAAAATAGCTGACAACTGCCATATTGATTTATATCGTTTTTGATTAAAAAATTATAAAACGTGCATATGACTTTAATTTCAACGACTTTAATTGATGGTTACGAATATATTTTATGTTAAGTTATTTTGGTTTTTGTATTTTATTATATTGTATATATTGTATTTTGTTTACCTTATATGATCTGTATATTCTACAAATATAAAATTGGTCAATTGCCTGTTTATTGCAAATAAATAAATAAATAAATAAACGAAATTAAAATGAGGTTTTCTCAAAAAGGTCTCCACATATCTCTTAATTTTTCCTCGAATAGAAAATTAGACACAACGCCAGGATCACATTTTCGGCGATTTCTCTGCATTTTTAAATATTGAAAAAAATAACATTGCAAAAGTACAATATTGATGATAGAGATGATTAATTAATGAATTATTTCATCTTAAAATAATGTCATATACATTTATTTAAATATGTGAGTAGTTTTGCGCAATTTTAATCTTTGAAATTGCGTATTAACCCTTAAATGGTGACTTGTAACATATGTAGCATAGATGGTGACGTGGGGTCAATAATGGCACCACGCATTTTACTACCATAACATCTCCTTTATTAAAAAATTTGAGGCCCAAATATTTTGTATTGGTGTTTAGGACACTTTCTACACACATTACTAATCAAATATAATGTTAATTTATATATATTTGAGATAAGTCACTTTCTTTAGTTTGAGTACTCATGATTATACTGCCTTTGCAAGCTGTATTTTGAACATTTTTGCTGCCATGAGAAATAAAGACACCATCAAAAGTTATACTTAAAATTGAGCAGAAAGCTAATAAATATTAATTATAATGAACAAAACTTAATTATCTATTTCACAATTTTGACAATGTCAAAAATTTAGCTTCGCCGCATTTCTGGTAAACAAAATATCTACTGATTTGACTCACTGGAGGATCACAGGAAACCCAGAATACAGATATTTCTTTTCTTTAGACCTTGAACATAAGGAACAACCCTTTCCTTTTAAATTTTAAGTATTTCCAGCATGTTGTCTGGAATTTTCCTTCTTCACCATTCTTGCTACCAGAAGCCGCATCTCCACGGAAAATGTTCATTGAAAAACCTTTCGTTCAGATAGAACAAGTGCTCTAGGAAAAGGCTTTAGGAAGTCAAAAGTGATATTTCTGTATTAATATTCAAAGAAATATACAGAACACGAGCATTGATCTCAGTGAACTTCAAAATAGCACAGAACAAAGCCATTGGCCACCTGTGTGGACGACGACTCGTGCTAATGTGACGCATTTTTGGTGTAAGGAATCAACTCCCCCTTTCATGTTATTGTAAAAAGATATTATTTAATCGTCCTGATTCTGTTATTTTGAATGAAGTTGTATTTTTAGAAAAGAAAATGATGGCCTTAACTTTTTTGTAACATGGGAGAGAAGAGTTGTATCTTTTGTAAATCCATATTCTGATGAACCAACTGGGCGTGTCTTATGAGTCTGAAACTCGATTATCTTTTTATTTTTAAGGTGCCTACATATGTATGTATCAATCATATGCCATCAAAATGTTGATTGAAAACAGAATGGATGATCCCGATGTACCTGAGACGTTAGTGGTGACGTAGGGTCAATTTTGGCACCAGACTGTAAAAACAATAATTTGTCTAATAACCAATACAGAAATACACAACGATTTCTGCGGCAAGCAGGCCCTTAGAAACTGGTGGGAAGGTATAGAATCTGCCGATTTTCGCAGATAACATCTCATACTGTATTTTAAAAGGAATAGAATACTTCACTTCACCATTTGAGGGTTAAATTTACTACGATTTTTTGCTGAAAAAATGTCCCAAGACATTTTACTATCTCATTTCGACAATGAAAACGCCATGACATGACGGTATGAATTTCAAAGAATTATCATAATTGGGCGATAATGTATCTTACTATAATCAGGTATAGTTGAATTTATTTGCTTTAAAAAAATGAATTTCATACAAACGTTTCTATTGTTTCAGATGTAATATTTAAGTGCTAAACGGCGTCAGATTTGTAACCTTATTTTCATGCATTCATAAGGCAATACATTGGATGGCCTTCAGCTCTGAGTGTTTAATTTATAGAATTATTTTCCTTTAAAATGTTCTGGTATCTGATTATGGTGAAATCATTCAAACATTTGAAACTCACTTAGATGCAATCAAAGCAAGATTGTAAGCAAGTATCTTGTTTTATAACGCGATTGAGCGAATTTTATAACAGTTGTGATATTTCATGTATGGTTCTATTTTAGAACTAAGAAATGATGGCTTTTCCTGAATGTTGAAATAATTGCGAATTTTGTACTGCTGGCGCTTTATTTGAATTGGATTGGACTTTTTAAAGTGATGGACAAAGTGTTCTAGTGTAGAAAATGCAAAATTATAACATAACATAACCGTTATTCAAAATGCAAAAATGTATATGTTATTACAGCTCCACTAGTTATCAGTGTCTTAAGAATGGAAGAATGTTGACTATTATCAAGTGCTATATTATTAACATTAGTATGTTTGTGAGCTTAAACTTCATATTATGCGTAGCGTTGGTCCAATGAATTACTTCCTACATCAACTCATACGAATTATTTTCTCAGAATACGTATCATTCGAATTTTCACAAAATATTATCTCTCAACTACATGGGTGACCAGCAGCTTCTGCCTTATTCTCCTTATTTTTTAGTGTTAGAAATAGTGTGAAATAGTTATTTATAATATGTGGTAAAAATGACATTTTACCCTTAACTAACACGGTCGGCTTCTGTAACGTAACTAACACGTCTCACAGACCGCTGTCGTATGTTTTTTTTTATTTCACTAAGATTGGCATAGAGGTAATGTTATTAATTTCTAATCATAGCAGGAAACATTATTATTTCAATAAAGTTTTTTATTCAGTTATTTTTTTATGTTACATATGTAAAAGCATGATTAATGTTTGTTTTTACTTTCTGAATCTATTATTTTGTAAAATATTATTATTAGCATTATTTGTGTGCACATTCTTTACAAACTTTCTTTGCACATTGCAAACATATAGGACGAGCACATTTGAAGCAAGGGTACCTTGATTTCTCTTTAATTTAGGTGAGCAAAGGAAGCAAGTTCTTCGAGTTTCAAATGTCTCGTGCTCCTCCTGATCAGCAATTTCTTCTCCAATACCAAGAATTCTCTTGATACTGCTAGACAATTGTTGAGGTAATGTCCTGTTTTGCAGCCTATACGTCATCACGGGATATGTCAGTGCTTTTGAAAGAGTCTTCATGAAATCCAATCGAGTCATTTTTGGAGTGTCTTTGAATGTTTGGAAAATGACATATGCATTGACTGTGCTTATGTCAATCAGAGTAAAAAATATTGCCATTGGCCATCTTCTGGTTCGTCTACTTGCAGAGTAATTTGCACATTTTTGATCTAGACTGTCTACTCCTCCTTTTGTGAGATTGTAGTAACTAATAATTTCAGGTTTTCCTGTCTCTTCATCAACTGATCGAGAGTGGTGCATTGATGATATCAGGAGCACTGCTTTGGATTTCTTAGGCACGTACGATAACATTGTAATGTCTTCACTAAAACCATATAAAGATGAATTAACGGTTCTGGATCTATGAGGAAAAAATTCCACAGGTATTTCGGACTTGCTTTTCTTGAGGGTTCCCACATATGTTATCTCTCTTTTCTGTAATTCTTTTACAAGTTGTATGGAACTGAACCAGTTTTCTGCCGTAAAATTTCTTCTAGATTTTTCTATTGGTTTTATCAGTCTGATTACTGCTTGCGAAGGAATATTTAGTAGCTTCTCTTCATCTGACAGAGTCATTCTATCAGATCCCTTTCCTGTGTAGATATATGCATTGAACAGGTAACTGTTTCTAGCGTCAGTCAAACACATTATTTTTAGTCCTTTTTTTGCAGGCTTCTTTGGCATGTAAACACGGAATTTGCAGCGTCCACGAAATGGTACTAGCATCTCATCTACACAAACTGAAGGACCGAGGGATAGGCAGGCTTGTGAATTTTCTAAGAACTTATTGAAAATTCCTGTAATGGCAGCAGCTGCATCTGTCTGTTTTCTCTCGTGCCGATCTTCAGCGTTATCAAATCGAAGAGCTGACAGCAGAAACAGAAATCTATTTCTGGACATAGTACAACGAAATATATCTCTGCCCGTGCCGTCAGTTGCGAACAAGCTGTCAATGTTTTCATTTCCAGATTTGAAAATTGCCGTAAATACCAAAAGTCCTATGAAACCTTTGAACTCAATCATATCAAGATCATGAAGATAAGATAAATCTTGTGATGAAATAAATTTCTGTCTCATTTGAACAATTTTTGCATTAGTTCTAGTAATTATTTCTTTCATCATATTTTCACAGAAAAGCAATTTCCAAATGCATTCAATATTAGGATTATTACCTAAAGTTTTTGCCTTCTGACGCAGTCCAGGAAGTTGCAGAATGATGTTATGCCGACGAGTGCGAGTGTTTTGAGGTGGTTCCATTTTAGACCACTTGAAAGTTTTATTTTTGCCATAAAAAAACTCAGTTGAAGAAATATCTTCTTCTCTTCTATCGTATAAGTCACTATCGGATTCACTCTCCTCCGACTCGGATTGATGGTCACTATGCAAATCACTCCCTATTTCTTCATCACTGTCCGAAAAGTCAGCTTCGTGAAGAAGATGAACAATTTCTTCATCATTTAGGGTAGCCATCTATAAACACTCTTTCCGAGAAAGTTTATACAAAGAAAAAAAGTCCGAAAATAATTTCCAAGGCGAAATTTTCACACACTGTTACGTCTGAGTGCCACTGTGCGCAAGACTGACTCTCGTTACGCAACCGACACGCGCGGTCTCGCAGACCGCTGACGCGTCGTTCTTAGAAACGTGCGCGATAAACCAAACGGGAAGATGGATCAAGTTACAAAACGGGTGTCATTCAGAAGGCGATGAGTTTCTTGAAAGGTAGGAGGGGAGATAGCGCGAATGCTTCGCAACAAAGGGAACTATAAGCAATGCAATATTGCCAGCGGTCTCTCAGACCGCACCGTGTTAGTTAAGGGTTAACCCTTAACTGGTGACGTGCGGTCTTTAAGAAACCTGAGGAAAAATAAAGTCATATCTCCCTCTTTTCACGTGTCGCAGGAAGTGTGTGTTTAGAGTACTTTCTTATCTCTTTCTAAACAACAATCATACGTGCAGTAGCGGATTCAGTTCCCGCCATTCTCCCTTGGGGTTACTGGAAATTTTGGAGCGGTTTAGCAGACCCCACCAAATTCAGAGCGGTCTCGCAGACCGTATAACTTTTCTTGCGACTACGAAGAACGCACTGGATGATTTCGGAGTGTGTTTTTGGAGCATCTTACTTTCGATGGTACAGTTAATCAGTTGGTAATGGAAATCGCTATTAATGTTTACAGTAATGTGGAGGTCGATTTTGACTTTGAAAGTAAAAACAATACGAATAATCAAAAGGAAGTGCATAAAGAACAAGATGTTGAAGTAGAAGAAATAGAAATATTAAAAGAAGTAGCAGCAGAGGAGAAAGAAGGAGAAAGTGATATGAATTCCACAACAGTTTCGACAAGAGATGGTACTTCCAAGAAAAAATCTGGGGAAAAAAATTGAACAAGTGGTTTCAAAAATAGTTGATTGACGCATTTTGCAGTTTTATTATTGAATAATTTTTCATGTAACAGTACATTTTTGAATTTAAAAACTTATTTTTACCGTTGTGAAAAATGAAGCCTTTTACCGTCTTTTTTATTATACCGTCTTTTTTATTATGATGTACAAAACTGCTAATTCAAAATGAAATGAAACGCTGAAAATATTCTGACAAAACTTTCGAGGTCTCACAGACCACACATCATCAAAAACAGAAGTTGGAAGACAGGTCACCAGTTTATGATTAATAAATAAGAATTTCCCTTACGTGCTGTATTTCGCCGCGGATCTCAAATACCCTGAGGTCCTGGGTCGGCGGCAGGATTTTCGACACTAGCATTTTAGCTAGGTCGAATTCAGTCGCTGACTGGAGGAGAATTCTAGCGGCCGGCTGCCCTGATCGGTAGTTTTCCGTGGTTTCTCCGATCAACACCAGGCGAATACCGGAGCGGTACCCTAACAAACTGGCCACGGACCGCGCGCGATCTGTCCTTCCTATTCCTAGTCCTATCCTCTCCCCTTACACACACACTTACACTAACATGCACTACACTACCACATATCCCGGGAGACCGATCGGGAGCTTACAGCTTGTCCCGACTGGGGCGGTGCCTCGCTGGTGGGATAATCCTGGTTAGGGGGCAATCCCATTAGCCGACGGTATGTCGGCGCCGGATCTCACCATCCAGCTGGGGAAAATCACCGTGATCTCCCGAGAAAAAACATGCACTACACTACCGGAACTAATGACCAAAGCAGTTGACGTGCCCAGAAACACGAAAATATCAATCAAAGACCCTGCATATTCGCCCACGTGGTTTTCCGGGGCCACGCCTTCTAGCGTAAACGAGCACCGACTCTGTGTATTCTCTCGTGGAGATATGGAGCAATTTTATGTCCAGTTTTCGAGACCTTACTGCACAGGACCTCAAAGACCCTGCATATTCACCCACGTGGGTTCCCGGGAATCATCAATCGAAATGCTTCAATTGCCGAAAGGCAGAGTCTTCTCATAATCTGCCTTAATACAATGGGTCATCACTGTACCATAGGTGTATTGGTCTAATCATAGAGACGCTCCAATTCGCTCTATTTAGTACATTTACGCAGCTAAAGTTAGTTCTAGGAAATCATTCGAAATGCTTCAATTGCCGAAAGGCAGCGTCTTCTCATAATCTGCCTTAATACAATGTCATCACTGTACCATAGGTGTATTGGTCTAATCATAGAGACGCTGCAATTCGCTCTATTTAGTACATTTACACAGCTCAAGTTAGTTCTAGGAAATCATTCGAAATGCTTCAATTGCCGAAAGGCAGGGTCTTCTCATAATCTGCCTTAATACAATGGGTCATCAATGTACCATAGGTGTGCCATAGGTGCCTTCTAGCGTAAACGAGCACCGACTCCGAGTATTCTCTCGTGGCGATATCGTGCGCGGTTGCCTCCGCAGAGACAGCTTCCAACCGCTACTGAAGCGTAGCCGCCGACCGGTGAGTAACGCGCGGCGATAGCGTCTGCGGCGGGGCGGTGGGCGAGAGGGGCAGGGCGGCGGGCGCGGGCGATAAGGGCTAATGCTCGCGCCTGCTCGCACAGTTCGTTCGCGCCGATTTATCGCCCCGCACTCACAGCTACTCGCCGTCTCGCCGCCTGCTGTGCCAGCGGTTCGCCGTCCGGGGTTTGCGGACCCTGGGTTCGTTGTCTACCCGCGCGTTGGTGTCTCTTCAGGAACTATACTACGGTTTTTCTAGGGGTATTACCTATACTTGGGTTTTTCTAGGGGTACTACCTATACTTGGGTTTTTAGGGGTACTACCTATGCTTGAGTTTTTCTAGAGGTACTACCTATTCTTGGATTTTTCTATGGGCGCTACCTATACTTGGGTTTTTCTATAGGTACTACTTATACTTGAGTTTTTCTAAGGGTACTACGTATACTTGGCTTTTTCTAGGGGTACTACCTATACTTGGGATTTTATAGAGGTACTACCTATACTTGAGTTTTTCTAGGGGTACTACCTACTCTTGGGTTTTTCTAGAGGTACTACCTATTCTTGTATTTTTCTATGGGCACTACTGATACTTGTTTTTTTCTATAGGTACTACCTATGCTTGGGTTTTTCTATGGGTACTACCTATAGTAAATGATGAGGCATACTTGAGTTTTTCTAAGGGTACTACGTATACTTGGCTTTTTCTAGGGGTACTACCTATACTTGGTTTTTTCTAGGGGTACTACCTATACTTGGTTTTTTCTGGGGGTACTACCTATACTTGGATTTTTCTAGGGGCATTACCTATGCTTGGGTTTTTCTAGCATGACATCTGTGGGTAGTATATCCAGAATGGAATTCGGCACGACTTTTTGCATCATTCTCAGTCCTGCAGCTAGAGTCGCTTGATATGCAGAACTGCTTCATACAGTCGCGATCATGCGACATTTTGCGGCAGACCCAGGGAAGACGCAAAAAGTCGTGACGAATTTCATCTTGGAGATACCACGCACAGATGCCATGCTAGAAAAAACAGGTATGCACTTGATATTCTTTGAGATGGATTCTTTTCGGATCCAGGAGTTTCTCATTTATCCTCTTCGGAATTTTTTATTGAAATTTTAGGTTTTGCCACATTTTCCTTGGAGATAATACAGCGACGAGAAAAATGCTAAATAGATATACTGAGGAACTTTTTAAAATTATATGTCACCCTCAGGAGTCTTATTGATGTCTCGTGAATATATTTCCGCAAAAAATAATAAAAGTCAGAGGAAAGATTAATTATTGTTTTTTAGACTTATTTGTAAAACGAATAATATTGCATTGATATTAGCTCATTATATGCTAATGAAAACAATAAACAATTTGATCTTTCCTTTACTATTGAGAATATTATTGGAAAAAGAGCAAATTACTAGTCATACAGTCGTAGGATTCCGCGGCCGGAGTCATGTGAATGATCTTGGCTGTCCGGGTGACGCCACGTCAAAGGCTGTGTTGCCGACGTTTAGACCATCTTTTCATGGCCTTCTTCAGAGCTGGTCACCAGGGGCGGCCTTCGATTGGCCGGCTGACTCAACCAATCGTGATCGGCCCCCAGACCTATATGATTCCGAGCGCTGACCACTCCAACGCAGACCAATCCTGAGGAAGACCACGACAAGATGGTCGAAACGTCGGCAACACCGCCTTCGACGCGGCGTCACCCGGACAGTCAAGACCATTTACTAGTAATTAAGTTTGAAACAATTTTTTGTCTCGTGCAGACATAAGAAAACATTTTTGTACATATTACTCGATATTTATTAGAATTGCATACATGAAAGCGACATTTGTAAATAAAAATTGAAATAATTTGTAAACGAGTAATTAAAAACCTGTATTTTAAAAAAAATTAGGAAACAATTTTTTTTGTAAATGAAAAAATATTGAAAATTCAATCAAAATTCTATTATCATTAAACAGTATATGGCCTGATCCATTATCGCATTCGGTTGAAAAGTTGTCATTACGTTTAATGATACATACGGGCAAATATTTCTGGCAAACCAGGAAAGAGAAACTTACACAGATCTGCATCCTAAAAGCTGATACCCTGCGACGACATTTTTCTTTTTGGAAACTCAAATCGCCATCTTCCAAGTATCTTTTTGAAGGGGAAATTTTTCGACAAATTTTAATTTTATTTACAAGGTACTAATTACTTATTTACTAGAATACGAGCGTGAATAAAAAAAATGTTCTGATCCTCAAACACGTGTATAGTTTTCAATTTAGATTTAGTTCTTCTGACTCTACTTTTTCTGAAACTGGTGGCAAATATCATGGCATCTGAATTTTTAGATCTACTTAAACCTCTGTTACGTAAAAGTATAAGAACAAATATCAGACATTTTATTGTTTTTACTTATACCTTTGCTTCCCAATCTGACAGAATTAACAAAACCTCCTTTTCATCACCCAACTGTATTGTGTTGCTGTTTTGACACAATTTAATGAACATAATAATTGAGTGATTAGTGATTATGGGTACGTCAACTCCTAAATTCAGTAGTCCCGCAAGTGTAGAACATGTTCTATCACAAGATATAGTGATCATAACCCCTCACCTATGGAGAAACTTGCAGAAAATAATTGAAATATGTTTCTAACTTCATGTACCATTAGTTCTTAAGCACTAACATTTTCTTTCTCTTATATTGCTATTAAGTTTGAGATGCAGAATGGCTACTGGTAATAACATAATGTAATAAACACAAACTATACGTCCAATTGAGTTGCTTTTATTCGATTAACAAAAAAAAACACAAACAGTTATGGCCCTTTAAGGCGGTAAGGATTTTCTAGATCTTATTTTATTCTCTGTTGAAGTGATCAGAGGCTCCTTCAGATTTCCTTCGCCTTAGAAATGATATCTGGTGTGGTCACCTGAAATCATTTCTAAGTATATCACTTTAAGTCACGTAAGGTAATATAATACGTATATCACATTACATGCCAAACGAAACGTAAGGAACGTTTGTAACGGAAGGTGATGTACGTATTATATGTGTGTTTATAATATATATATATATATATATATATATATATATATATATATATATATAATGTGTAATGTAACGTAAGGTGATATATTTTCTAAGGTGACAAACGTACTCGCATCTGAGCATTCCGAAATTTTCCGAGCTGATATCCGTAGGCACTAGTGAAAATTTTGGCACCGAATTATGTTTCCCTTTCCTTGCCACATCTAACCCCAGAATGTTTTCTTATAAAAGGCCACTAATCTTCACAATCAAAAATAATTTAATGATCTAATATAATTAACCATTTTCGAAATTGGTTTAATTCTTTCGAAAAATTTTTAAAAATTGTACATACGTATTGTCCATTGGATAGGTAACAATTTCTTGGAAATTATTATTTTTTATGTCTATAATTCTTCAATATATTAGAATGTTTTTGGTTTTTGATTTAGAAGACAGAACATTTTTCAGTGTAATTGCTATACATTAATATATATTACATGATACATACAGCACTACGTAGCGTCATATCTATCGGACCATTGTTAAAATATTATATTTATTTATTTTTTCAATTAAGCCTGATGATGGAAACAACTACTTTTCGAAATGATGCGCTGTATGTATCATGTAATATATGTTAATGCAGAGCAATTACACTGAAAAATGGTCTGTCTTTAAAATCAAAGACCAAAAACTTTCTAATATTTTGAAGAACTTCTTTGCTCTTCTTCGTTTAGTTTGTTTTCATGTTCTGTCAAGAACATAGTTTCCTAATGTTACTTCATTTCCTCTACAAATGTGCCCGTGTATGGCATCATCACCTGACACTCTCAGTCAAATACGAGCATTCCCAAACTGGAAGGGCTATTATTTTGTCGCCGCAAGTGGAAAGTCTGCCACCTGGCGGTTTCTCTCTTGTTTCCTTTATCCCCTGTTCGTCCCCCCATCTCCCCCGCCCCCTCTGACAGCTGTAAGATTTCGTCCCACACAGGCTGCGATGGTACTTGACTGCCCACAATTTGGAATCTCGGAACTTGTCATCTACCCACGTCTTCTGTTTTGAATTCGTCCGCCAGATTACACCTCTGGTGCTCTCGCAATTATGTGTGTAGGTGCGAGCTCATTCACGAGAGGTGAGGCTTAACTGCCTCCACTCCTACACACAGCAGATGACCGTCACACATATCAATTTTAATACACAATGAAGCCTGGAAAGTAGTAAATTTCTTTTATAATTGAGAAACACCACTCCATCATTACAGAAAGGAATTAGTCTTGAAATTGATCCCATCTAAGTAATTTTCTGAGTTTTTTGTTTGATGATAAAACTGTTAGTGCTTCATTTCGAAATCTTTTTTTGTAATCTTTAAATAGGTTTAATTAAAATAATATTTGTTTCTTCTTTTATTAAGTTAATTTCAGAACATAAAAATGGGGTGTGGGTTTTAGTTTTCATTTATGAGTACATTTAATGCTTTTGCATTAGCTCAACTTTCATGTTTTGTTTCACAAAGTTGGGGCAAAAACATTTCACTTATTACCTTCTTTTTGCATTCATTGAAATGATTTTCTCGTTCAGAAAAAGAACCACTGCTGGTAGTATCATTTATTTTGTATCCGACAACGACTGAACCTGGTTTCGTTTTTAAAGTGATAGATATTCAAGTGATATATTTTGATGGACTAACAGAACACGAGGTATATAACACTCATTTCAAAGAAACTGTCTTTGGTTTCGGTGTCTGAAAGATTTAAGGTTAGATTTTCCGCATCAGTATCACGTGAGAAGTAAATATATACACATTCTCGAGGTCCGTTGGTGTTGTACTACAGCAGTTCCACGGTTCGAGCCGGGTAAAATAGGAATTTAATTTATAAATTTTAACTCTTTAACTTTGAGATCTGTAGAATTTTTTTATTGCTTGAATTAGGTTAAATGTATTTTTAACTATGAAAGGTACGGAATTCATTAATTACCATATAGGTTAATAGAACAACATTAATATAATATTAGTTATAAATGATGAAAATATAATAATGAATAACAATTTACTAATATCCTGTTGACTGCATTCCATTGCATGCATTTATCTTTATACGTTAAATTACATGCATTCAACAAATAATAAGTTTTTTAAATTTTCGAAATCCATTATTACTAAAATTGTAACGCATTTTATGAATACTGGTCACTGCAAGAATGAGTTTGATAATTTATTTAATTTACAATGTACACTACTGATTCATGTCTTTCCTGACGTGATATCTTATGACTAAAGACCCGAGTATATCTTATGACTGAACCTAAATGCATTAGTGCATTAATGTTAATTATGACAATATGGTATGAATGATGACCTATGGTGGGATGAGTGGCAAGAGAATCAGGGAACCTCTAAAATTTCGAGCGCGAACCAGCTTTGCCCACTAAAAGATGTTCGAGAATAGACGTGAGTTTGAACCACGGTATCCAGATGTGAAAGATTATTATTTGTTATCATTAATCCCTTGATTTTTCGGTTATAACTAAGGTGAATAGTTTGGTGGATGGACGATGCAAGATGTGTAATCAGTGGAATGCGATCAAGAGGAAACGAAAGAAACACCGAAAAAATCTGCCTTGAACCCACATTGCCCACCATAAATTCCACACGGATCGAAAGAAATTTAAAACTAAGAATCCACAGGTGAACGGAATATGACCTAACCACTGCATAATGGGTAATAATCATAATAAATGAACTATACTGATGTCACTGCGTAACTCTTTTGTCTGTACCTGGAAAAGAGAAAATTGTATGAGAAGATAATTATAAAGGTAATGAATAAAGATGGAGTAAAGGTGAAATAAGGGAAATATAAAACGGTAAAACCCGGAGAATTCCTTCTATACATCTGAATCTACAAACTCTCCACTCATCGATGGGAATTTGAGTTTTGGAACCCGCAGATATAAAGCTACTACTGCGGCTACAACTTTGTAGGTCATCGTACCATAGAATACAGGAAGGATAGCTCCTAATGGCTTCGGAATTACAGTGCACTCGCTGTTTAGACATGACGCTAATGACTTCCCGAGTCTGCAACAGTGCTTAGAATCTGGGAAGTGCTCATAAATATCCGGTGATGTATAAGTTGCAAAGACATTGAAAAATAACAAAAAAAAAACAGTAAAAACATGGAAATATATGCTTCTAAAGTCAAAACAATAAAAGAATTATTTATTGCTAAAATTGTGAGAAACACGCTGGCATTTTCTTCCAACTGAAATAACCCAACTGTACATTTAAAATGAAAACTTTATTTCTTGTGGATATGCGTATTTTGCGAATTTGTAACTGGAGCTTTGTAAAACAAGGGATCCTAGCTTCCAGTTTTTACATTTTTCAAGTAGATGTATTCCCGCTCTTTTGCATCGAAACTACTGTGATTTTACGCCACGTTTAGAGTTGTAGCACTGTACGCAATATGAAGGTTCGTTGTCTAACAGGGCGTTAATATCTCCACGCCAAGTATTAGCTAGATGGGGTATTCCCTTTCTGGGTGAGATGTCTTGTTCTAATCAGGATATTTTCTAACACCACGAACATAACATAAAACATACCACGCGCTCACACATATTAAGCATTGTTCCTTAGTTGCGTCTATTGTAACAAATATTATTCTTCAGGTTTTGGGCCAACGACTCCAATCTCAGTCGGGTTTCTTGTCCAGTCCGTGATCCATTGAGCAAATGCTGAGATGGACCATTGATTTGCTCGTGGACATAAAGGTACATTCCCTATCTGTGCATATTTTCTTGAGCTCAGTGTGGGATATTGTTTCTCAAATAATTGTTCTACACTTACTAGTCTGTTCAGACGGGCGCAACGAGGAATAATAGTCAAAATCTGTAGCTGATCTGCATTTACTAATAGTTTAATTACACAGGAGTGAATCTTGTCATATCAATTTTTTTTCAAAAAACGCTCATTTCTATCATTAAATAGACCAACTTAATATGTATATGAGTTAGTGTAGGGATTCTAGAGCTCACAAAATTGTAAAGAGATTGTATTTCTTAGTACTGTATGTCACAGATAGTTTTTAACAGTTTTTGGCGATAACAAATAAAACATTTAAAAACTGTTAACACTACCGGTCGCCCTGGCGCGAGATATTGAATGCACACATTTTGAAGAAGCTCTTAACAGCGTGCGCTTCCAATACCCGGGTGTGTTTGAGGAGTCGGGCATTTTCCCACCGCGGCAAGCGCTCTACTCCGCTGGGCGGGGCAGGGCGGGGCGGGCACGATGGGCGATGGGCAGAGGGTGGGTGGGTGGGCGGGCGTGGGAGCAGACGCCTCGCCTAAGGCGCAGCGCTAATGATAATGATTACTCTCCGTGGAGACGCCCTCCCCGCCCTGCACCGCCCCGCCCTTCCCGCCCTCGCCCACCTGCTCAAATGGAGGCCCGCCCGCTTGTCCATCCGCCGCCCGCCCGCCCTCCTGCCCATCGCCCGCTTAACGCGCGCACCCAACGCCCTCCTGCGCCCGCCCAATGCTCGTCCATCCGTTCGTTTGTTATTATTCCTTCGTTAACTCCGTTCGTGTTCTCTTTTCAACGTTCATTCATTCGCTCGTTCGATCACTCCGTTCATTCGTTTGCTCGTTTGTAGGTCGCTCCTCCGTCCGTCTGTTCCTTCATTCGTTCGCTCGCTGGTCCGTATGTTCGCTCACTCGACCGTTAGTTCGCTTCTTCGTTTGTTTCCTCGTTCAGTCATTCCGTTCGTTTGATCGTTCATTTGTTTGTGTCCTTTGTTAGTTCCCTCGTTTGAAGGTTTTCGTTCGTCTGTTCGTTTCCTCGCTCGCTCCACTGTTAGTTTGCTTCTTCCTTCGTTCCTTTGTCCATCCATTTCCTTTGATCGTTTATTTGTTAAGTTTGCTCTTTCTGCGCTCAACCAACATGCTGCGTATGTACTCTGTGGTATCTCACCATCACCTGTCTATTCATTTGTTCGTTGGTTTGTCATTTCGATCGTCCGTAGACTTTTCCTTGTGCCTAAGGATGACGAGCTCCGCAAGTACACTTTGACTTCATACCAGGGGCATTTTAAGTACACTTTGACTTCATACCAGGGGCATTTTAAGTACACTTTGACTTCATACCAGGGGCATTTTAAGTACACATTTACTTCATACCAGGGGCATTTTCCCCGCCTCAAGGCGGACTTCTCTCGTTTAGGCCTCTCCTCACCTCCTTGAGATTGCACTGAGGCACCTATCCGCTGGCATCCGGATGTGCCCCTATGCAACGGTCCTCCGGAAAGGCTGCCTACTTAAATCCGGGGTGGGGTTGCCCTGCCAGTTGAAATGCTACCAACATTCGAGATTGGTCCAGAAGTCGATTAATACCACTCACAATGAGAGTAGTCAAGATTCTTCTCAGTTTTACGCTAGTTGCAAGCAACTGCCTAGGCCAAGCCAGGAGCCTAAACGGGCGACCTAGTTGGAATATCGGGCGGCTCGAACACTAACCCTTCTGCCCACAGGATTTACATAGTGCTACCGACGTGGTTGTCGTCGGAGGATCAAGAAAACCGAGAGCTGGATTTCAATTACTCGCTGCACCTTGTGGGGATTCCACGGCGACCTTATATCACATACCCTGCGGTTCCACAGGAGCTCGCCGGGAGAGGATGCCTCTGACCAGAAGGTCCTAGGTTCGAGTACCGACGGCGGCAGGATTTTCGACACTAGCTTTTCAGCTAGGTCGAATTCAGTCGCTGTATGGAGGGGAATTCTGCTTTGATCGGTAGTTTTCCGTGGTTTCTCCGATCGACACCAGGCGAATGCCGGAGCAGTGCCCTAACGAACGGCCCACGGACCACGCACACACGGACTACTTACACACACTTACACTAACATGCACTACACTACCACACATGCCGAGAGATTGGTCGGGGACTTAGAACTTGTCTCGGCTGGGGAGGCTGGCGCCGGATCTCGCCATCCAGAGGGGAAGATCACCGCCACCTCTGGATGAAACATCTGCACTACGCTTATGGGACCAATGACCTCAGTAGTAGACGCGCCAGGAATCACTAACAATCAATCAATCCACAGGAGCTCAATTTTTGGGTCTAAACAATTTTAAGTAGTTTCCCTTTCTTTATGGTTTGTGTGTTATATTCTTCGTTATATTACATCATTTCATAAGAAAACAATCATTTTGTAAAATAAGTTCATTTTCTCGCTATTCTGACAGATATCCAATGACTAGATATTATATAATAAATATTAAAGAAAAATGAACTGATATATAATAATTAAGAATGTAAATTAATATTCAATTCAGTATACACTTTATTATACAAAATATGGGTAAAGCTCTTTAAATGGGATTCGTGTTAGTTTCATGTGGCGCAAAACATAACTTACGATTTTGAATAATGTGCTTTTATAGGAGAATTCTTTTCAGTTGGATGGATGTCAAACTAACTTTCTAATTTCAGATACTCTGAAAATATGAAGGAAAGCTGTATTAAGCAGAGAACCATAGATGTCATGTGTCAACTGCAGACTCCATTTCAACAATGAACGATTTGAGCTTGTTTCGAAACCCAAGTGTTTAGTAAAATGTAACAAAATTATCTGCTACAAACATCGGGAATTTTTTTTAGAATGTTGTGGAAAATTAACGTTGTTGGTATTGTGTAGTTAAAAATTATACATGAATACAAGAATATACTGTTTATGTTTTATAATATGCAAAGCTTCTGTTCGAAGAATATACTGAAGTGCTAACGCAAAAAGAATTGCAATAACAAACTAACTACGGAATCTCTATAACAAACTCCTCCTGTACACAAACAACCCTTGAGACTATAACGAATCAGGAAATATCACTAGGCTTCGCACCTGCAGCACCGGACAAGCACACAATCACCACACCGTCGAGCTGCTCCGTTTACTCCCCTGTAAGTTACATCAGCGGCCGGCCGCTCCCACACGGAGTAGGAGCCCGGGATCTATTGAGTGACGCCATTTGCATAGAGGGAGAAAGCAAGGCTTCATTACGAGAGGGGCCCCTGGGGCTGCATTACGAGCGACCGGGGAAGTTAAAAACCTGAGATGTGGGTACACGGCGTCAGAGTGATCACGTGTGTGTGTGTGTGTGTGTGTGTGTGTGTGTGTGTGTGTGTAGACGCGACGCGGAACAATAGCCGCGAGCGGAGCGGAGTGAAGTGGAGGGGAGTGGAGTGGTCGCCGGCGGAGCAGTGCGCGTGTGAGTCACTGACGTAGGGGGTTCCCCGAGGTGGTGCCTTCCCACGCCGCCGCGGAACCTGCAGCGCCACCGGCCGCAGAGCTGTGGGTCTTATTTTTTTATTTTATTTTTTATTTATTTTACGTCAAAAAACAGTTAAAAACTGCGTATGACGTGCTATGGGGAAAAGTGAATTGTGTGCACATTTTCAAAATTCTGTGATCCCTACACTAAGTCATATACTACTTAAATTTTGAATTTTGAAAGGGAGAAAAAAAACAACTTCCGCACGGTCTGCGACGCCCAGTGTATTTATTTATTTATTTATTTATTTATTTATTTATTTATTTATTTATTTATTTATTTATTTATTTATTTATTTATTTATTTATTTATTTATTTATTTATTTATTTATTTATTTATTTATTTATTTATTTATTTATTTATTTATTTATTTATTTATTAGTGATCGGATATTAATGAAATGTCTTTTTTTTACTTTAGAACAAATCCGTTTAGTATAGAACTTCATTTTATGTTATGACAAAAGAAAATGATCCAGTTTTATAGGTAATTATTTTGCATTTTTTGTCGATTTCGATTAATAGGTTTAATAGGTTTTTACCATTTTCCGTCGTTTTTAATGCATTTTTTGCCTATTTCATCGATTTTAATGTCATTTTCAAATGTACTTGCTTCAAATAATAATTACTGCCCTTCACCGAATTACTCAGTAGCTTATTCTATTTGTTTGCTGTGAAATTGCTTTGACAGTCGTTGTAAGTATGTAATGCTTGTAACGAACATCAGCGCCATAGCCGGTTCCGTCGATTTCGGGATAACTAAAGACAGAGATTTCCTGGTAAAGAACAGTCCAAACCAAAAGTTTGCAAGCTGAGTTCACTCGAACGAATGGGAGAAGGCTCGATTAGATAGTATCATATCCAAAGCTTGAGTTGCTCATCAGAACAGGTTTTTATAAGATTTTTTACGTCATTTTTCTTTGATTTTAGGGCATTTTAAAACATTTTAAGATCATCTTATTGATCATTTCTGGCGATGTTTTAGGTCATAAACATCATTGACTCTCTAGTGAATTCGAACACATCAACTACTAATCCCATTAGTCCTGTAAGTGTAGAGGAGGTTTTTACTCCCGGAGATGGTGGAGATCTTCCCCCGCTGGATGGAGAGTTCTGGATGGAGTTCGACTTTCGGTTCGCTAACGCGGTTTCTCCAACCACGTATCTTCCCCATCGGGGCACCGCCGTAGCTGGGATAAACTCTAAGCTCCCGACTGATCTCCCGGCAAGGTAGAAGGGTAGGGCATGTTAGTGTGTGGATAGAACAAGGAATAGGATCGCGCGCGAGCCGTGGCCCGTTTGTTAGGGAACTGCTCCGGCATTCACTTGCTGTTTATCGGAAGAACCGCAGAAAACTACGGATAACAGCAGCAAACCGCTAGAATTCTCCTCCAGAGAGCGGCTGAATTCGATCTAGCTAGTGTCGAAAATCCTGCTACAGACAGGACTCGAACCTAAGCCCTCCGAGTCAGAGGCACTGCAGTGACATTAGTGGACATCTTGAGTCACCTAGTGAAATCAAGGGTGGTTTAGTTGATGTTTAGATAGGTTTGAAGCAGGGGTTTAGTGTT
This sequence comes from Teleogryllus occipitalis, assembly GCA_011170035.1. Taxonomy (NCBI): domain Eukaryota; kingdom Metazoa; phylum Arthropoda; class Insecta; order Orthoptera; family Gryllidae; genus Teleogryllus; species Teleogryllus occipitalis. The sequence goes on from BLKR01002798.1 coordinate 133,765, forward strand.
GATTGATTGTTTTGAACTTCTCGGCGCGTCACACGCTAGAGTCACTAGTCCCGTAAGTGCAGTGGATGTTTTATTTCAGGAAAGTGGCGGTGTTCTTCCTCTGCTAGTCCGGTACCTTCTTACACGCTAACTTACATAAGGTTTCGCTTCCTCCAGGTATCTTCCAAATATGCACTACAATTACGGGACTAATGACCATAGTAGTTTACGTGCCCGGAATTACTAACAATCAATCAATCAACAAGGATAAAAAAGGCACGATCGTGCGCGGTTCGTGGCGCGTTTGTTTGGGTACTGCTCCGGCATTCTTTTGATATTGATCGGAGAAACCACGCAAAACTACCGATCAGAGCAGCCTTCGTCTAGAATTCAAGTCGAAACCTGAATGTAATCGAGCTATGTTGTTAGTGTAGGAAATCCTTCCTCGAGACTCGAACCCTAGAATTTCCTGGTCAGATAAAAAATGCTCATTAATATTATTAATTAGAAAAACTTGTTAATTTATCAAAATCGTCAAAAACATCAATAAAATCAACATTTCAATGGTGTACTTTTAAGCGCCTTCACATGGTAACGCGCAGGACCTTTTGTATTTGGTATCGCAAGGGTTAATCGTGCACGCAAACTCCCGTTCACCGCCTGCGGACGCCGCCGCCACCGCCACCGCAGCTACTACCGCCACCACCACCATCGCCACCGCCGCCACTACCGCCACCGCCGCCACCGCCGCCACCGCCGCCACCGCCGCCACCGCCGCCACCACCGCCGCCACCGCCGCCACCGCCGCCACCGCCGCCACCGCCGCCACCGCCACCACCGCCCCCGCCGCCACCACCGCCACCACCGCCCCCGCCGCCACCACCGCCCCTGCCGCCCCGCCGCCCCCACCGTCACCGCCGCCACTACCGCCACCTCCAACATCGCCACCACCACCGCCTCTATTGCGACCGCTACTACCACCGCCGCCGCCGCCTCCGCTGCCCCGCGTACTAGAACCGGCCGCGGCCACCGCCCTGGGGTTCTCACGGCGTTCGAACCCGCGACCTCCCGCCGCTTACGCACGCACTCACGTACGCACGGTCAGTGGCACCGACACCGGTTGCCGCGCGCGCGGCGCAGGACAGGGCAGGGCAGGCCGCGATTCGCTCGCAGCCTTCGGAAGGACGGCGGCCGCTGCGGCTGCAGCCACCGCCAGCTCATTCAGGTATAGTAATGGGATTCAAGCACGGTAATGTGCCTGAGATGCCCAATCAGGCATAGTAATGTGACTAAAGAAAGTAATGTGCCTGAATGGGCATTCAGGCATAATAATGGGACTGAATCACAGTAATGTGCCTGAATGGGCATTCAGGCATGGTAATGGGTCTCAAGCACGGTAATGTGCCTGAATGCCCATTCACGCATAATAATGGGACTGAATCACAGTAATGTGCCTGAATGGGCATTCAGGAATAGTAATGGGTTTCCAGCACGGTAATGTGCCTGTATGCCCATTCAGGCATACTAATAGGACTCAAGCAAAGTAATGTGTCTGAATGCCGACACAGGTAGAGTAATAACTCTTAAACACAATAAGCTGCCTGGCTGCTCATTGAGGCAGAGTAATGGAATTCAAGCAAGTAACGTGCCTTTCAAGCATAGTAATGGAACTGAAGCACAGTTATATGCCTATGCCCATTTACGCATAGTAATGGGACTCAAGCGCGGTAATGTAGCCTTAATTCCCAAGTAATGGAAATGAAGCACAGTAATGTGCCCGAATGGGCATTCGGACATAGTAATCGAACTCAAGCACGGTAATGTGGCTCAATGCTCATTCAGTCATAGTAATGGAACTCAAGGACGGTAATGTGCCTGAATGGCCATTAATGCATAGTAATGGAACACAAGCACAGTTATATGCATGAATTCCGACTCGGTGCTAAAAAGTTATCAACTTGAATATATATATATATATATATATATATATATATATATATATATATATATATATATATATATATGTGTGTGTGTGTGTGTGTGTGTGTTTAAAACATAGATGTTTTGAGAACATCGTAATCGATGTCGCATGCTACCACAGCCCCCACTACCTTCGTTACCGCCACCGCCACCGCCACCGCAGTACCCACATCCACTGGCCCCGGTGCTATTGCAATCCTTACCGCTGCAGACGTCCCGACAATCGATGACACTGATACCGATTCCCACACCGTCGCCAACACCGTCACCATCTCCGTCACCGACACCGTCACCGATAACGTCACCGCCACCGTCACCATCACCATCTCCATCACCGTCACTGTCACCACCACTGTCAGTCATCCTTGCCGTCACCATCGCAGTCACTGTCACTATCTCCGTCACTGACACCGTCACCGTCAGCGTCATCGATACCGATAGCGAAAAAGGCAATGGTAATGCGCCAATGAATTGCGTGGCAGACAACTGCTGTTACGTAGGTGGTGTCGTATACGTGTAATAGCAATCTGTTTTCCCTTTACAGACTTGCTTACTTCCTGAGGAACTTCAAATATAAATAATGCTGTTGAAGTTATATATGAAATACTAATCATTCATACGTATAATATTTCCTAAAGAATTTAGTACCTGTATTGACTCTTGAGATATAATCTTCGATGTTTTTTCTTGTCAAAACTTATTTTTGGAGGATATTTTGGGGCCTATTTTATCGAAATGTCTTCAAATAGACACTGTTGTTTTGTATGTACTTTTCAATTACTCTTCTTCCCTGCTCAACGTACAGCCACGCAAGAAAAATGTCCAATCCCCTCCCACATCCAACACTGAGGACCTATTGAAAGCCCTGTCCGTCGGTGAATCACGAAACACGCAAGGATTAGACGGGCTCAGTAAGAACCCCATGTGGTCAACTACACCCCAACAATTCGCTTCGTCGGGGCAAGTCCCCGGGGTGGGCATCTTGGCCTCTGTGGGCTCTAATGTGCACCCATCCCCCGCCGACGCGCTAACGCTGACAGGCTGATGGCCGGATCCAGCCGAAACCCATTTTATCTTCACGGCAACCTCTCCATACAATGCCTGCGTAGTGGCCGCCCTGCTAGCTTGGAGCTCCTAGCTTTCCAGGCTAGTACCGGAGTCTCGACAATGCGCCACTCACATGCGCCGGAAACAAGTTCCCTCTTTGTCCAGAGTATCGGGCCACTGCCACGACGAAGCGGAGAGCACAACTGGGGGCCACCTGGACTAAGAACTCATACCGTCACCCCAATACTTACTGGCAGCTATCGACGTGGGTGACGCCGGAACCGAAGCAACCTGACGGGTGGTATCTAGTTTCCCGCCAGACTTTAAAGTGGGATCCGGAGTACTCCGGAAAGCATCCTTCGCCCAATCCTGGCCAAAGATCTACGCGCCATTGGCCCAATTGGTGGGTAGCAGGGCGTCCCAGACTACCATGAGCTTAGCATCGCCTTCTCACTGCCTGCACCTACAGGTTAACGACGTGAGCGGCGCCACGAGACTCAGTGTCCGGGTGATTGTCTACGACACTCCACCTACGCCATCGCCATCAGCCACAGCCTACGCCATCGTGATTCCCCCCCCCCCCACAGACGGGTTCAGTGCGAATAGTTTAAAAAGAGCGATTCAATTTCTCGGTTGGGCAGAGCTTGCTGGCGAACGGTCCTTAGCTTAGTGCCTTTTCATACCAATAGATTTTATAATTTGTTTAAACATCCTGTGATAATTATTTATTTTTGTACAAAACATTTTTCAACTTATATAGAGTTACTGACACGGTTTATCATATTATTACAGAAATTAACGATAGCTGATGCTGCAATGTCACAGGTAAAACGGTGATACATGAATACTGGTTAAAGAGTAACAATAAATGTGCGTAGTCAATATAATCGTTTATTTAATATTATTTTGTAAACAAAATGACGTAAATGTATCTTTATTTGTAAATGATCCACATCTTTACGGAAATAAACTGCATTTATGTCCAAATGATTTTGTGATTTAATAAACATATGCTATATAAACAGTTAATTTTACAAACGAGTATCAATGTTTCGAAATTTTTGTAAATCAAATTTGTCCAAAATATCAAAATATTTTTTATTTAAGACTATTCATCTCATGACTCACTCCGGCGGCTTATTCACAGCGCGCTAGCTTTGTGTGGCGGTCCCTGCCTCGATTCCCTGTCGGAGCAAACATTAAGCAGTAACTTTCTAGTACAAGATCGCCTGGGTGTCTATAGTTGTGCGTCGAAAGAAAAATTTCATTTACGCAAGGTTCGGTGATGTGAATACGACATGCTTTCTATGTCACCTTTACCCCCAGGCTTCGATAATAAATAAAAGCAGAGTCAGATTTGGGAACACCGGTTGCTGGCAGAAGCAGTCATTCGAACATAAAATGCCAAAGGCATACATACATTTATTTAATGACTCCCCCTGTGATCAACACCAGGCGAACGCCAGTGCAGTATCGTAACAATCAATCCACGGAAGGCGCACGATCTTTCCTTTTTCTTCCTTGTTCTAACCCCACTCTTACTTATACACTTGCGTGCACTACACTACCACACATGTAGTGAGACCAATTGGGAGTTAAAGCTTGTCCTGGACAGTGCTCCGCTGATGGGAGATTCCTGATTGTGGACAACTCCTCTAGACGACAGGCAGGATTGCACCGAATCTCACCTTCCATCAGGGGAGGATCACCGCCATCTGCCGCGAAAAAACATGTACTAGAAATGTGGTACTAGTAACCTTAGCAGTCGACACTCCCACTCTAATGACTTCCTTACACCGCCCCAAACTACGTTTACATACCACAATAGCCAAACTCCTCCTGTTTCAAAAAATAATAAAACTTGTATTGTTGTATTTTGAATACTTCTTAATAAATATTATGAAGTACTACAATATATTTACTACCATCACTGACTCTCTTCTTCCCCCAACATTATTATAGAGTATACTTCCATATTCCCCCAACAAATATAATGGAGTACCACAATATATTTGCTACCATAATTTACTTTCTTCTTCTCCCAAGATTATTATGAATTATATTCCCATATTCCCCCAACAAAGAGTATGGAGACCCACAAGATATCGTCTACCATCACTGACTCTCTTCTTCCCCCAACAGCGAGTACATATTTCTGGAATGTACTCCGATCTGTCGATGCATCACAAAACACCGAAGCGGTAAGCGGGTGGGCCCTGCTGAGTGGCGTGTGAGAGCACCCTGGCGGTCGGTCCGTGGTTTAGTGCCGGAACGTGCCGCCCCACGTTGGGCGCCAATTGGCGCCGCCCGTCGCGCTGACGAGGCGTGGAGGCGGGCGCTCGCTCCGCGCTCATAACTCCCGCTCCGGCCGGCGATTGCGCAGGCGTGGAAGGCAAGATTAGCGTGGTCGGACGTACACGCGGAGTAATACTGTTAGGAGAGGAAGTTATGTAATGCTGCGGAAAATTGATTTCGAGATATCAACGGGGTTCCTTCATACAAAACATTTTTTTCAACATGTTAGTCTGTCTTCCCGTCTCACTGTATCGTCGTTATGTAATACTGTGGAAAATTGATTTCGAGATATCAATGGGGTTCCTTTATACAAAACAATTATTTTTCAAAATATCCGTCTTCTCGTCTCTCTGTATCGCCGGTATGTAATGCTGCGAAAAGTTGATTTCGAGATATAAACGGGGTTCCTAGATACAAAACATTTTTTTTCAATATCTCCGTCTGTCCTCCCGTCTCTCTATATCGTCGTTATGTAAAACTGTGGAAAATTGATTTCGAGATATCAATGGGGTTCCTTCATACAAAACCCTTTTTTTGCAAAATACCCGTCTGTCTTCCCGTCTCTCTGTATCGTCGGTATGTAATACTGCGAAAAGTTGATTTCGAGATATAAACGTGGTTCCTTGTATCAAGGAACATTTTTTTCAACATCTCCGTCTGTCCTTCCGTCTCTCTATATCGTCGTTATGTAATACTGTGGAAAATTTACTTCGAGATATCAATGAGGTTCCTTTCTACAAAACAATTATTTTTCAAAATATCCGTCTTCTCGTCTCACTGTATCGTCGGTATGTAATGCTGCGGAAAATTCATTTCGAGATACAAACGGGGTTCCTTCATACAAAATATTTTTTTTCAACATGTCTGTCTTGCAGTCAGTCTGTATTGTCATTATGTTATCTGCAGAAAATTGCTTTCGAGATATCAACGGGGTTCGTTTCATACAAAACATTTTTTTAAAATGTCCGTTTGTCTTCCCGTCTCTCTGTATCGCCTTTCTATCTGTCCGTCATCAGCCTGACTGTCCGTGTGTCCGTCTGCTTGCCTGAGTGAACGTCCCCCTGCCTGAATATCCGTCCGAGAGGCCTGCTATACGCCTGTCTGTCTGTCTGTCTGGCCGTCGTTGCGGTAATAGCGTGATATTGTAGCAGTACTATTTTTATTAAATGGAAAGTGATTATCTGATAACGCCACCATTTTTTGACCAAAAGCAGCCTCCTACTATTCCCTTTTGGATCGATTTCTTTTTGGTTTCGAGGTTTATCTCCAAAGGCGCTTTCATAATGAAACTTCATCGTACGCGTCAAAGTTATGTGCTGCGTTATTCCATTGAACCATTCTCAACGGTAAACGGATATGTTCAAGTTAATACAAAAGACATAACGAAGACGTTTTGTAAGATAAAAACATGGTCATTCACATTAACTTGATCAGGGAACAACACGGTATTGCAGAGCACAGGCACGAATGAATACTTAGGTAGATATTATCTAGTACAGTTTGTAAGTTGCTACATGGGTGGAACTCCTGACATTCGAAATATTTATCGTTTTAGCATGAACGGGTATATACATATATTCTGCAATTTTATGTACAATTTCTGGGACGAATTTTCTGCGGGTATCCATTATCAAACAGAAGTTTACCCTTACCAGTACTTGAGTAAATTCTCACGTGTGTGTTAAAATTGTCATTGCAAAAGATAGTAAGTTTGTCCTTACAACAGAGACTTTTCCTTTGATCTTTGTCGGAACAAACTTCAAATTTTAAATTTATAGTTTGTATCCAAAATATTAAAAAATTCAATTAACTAAACTATATAACAAACTGAAATTGTACTTTGAATCAGATAACGCATAATTTCTCAGTCCTTTTCGTGAAATCGGTGCTCAGCCTAAAAAGAAAAATTAATTAAAACGAAGAATGTTATTACAAAGTGAGATTTCTTTTGCCACGGCAAGATTCATCGATGTCTCCATCAAAATAAAAATAAACTTGATTATTTCGTGTGTCCGGGTGCGTCGGTCGACTGCTAAGGACGTCTCATAATTCTAGTGCATATTTTTATCACGAGATGGCGATATTCTTTCCCCGATGGATGATGAGATTCAGCTCTGACCTCCATATCGGTTGGTGGAGTTTTTCACATCCAGTTCTCTTCCACCATGTGGGTACCGCCCCAGTCGGGTGAAGAACTAAGCTCCTGACTAGTCTCCCGATAAGTAGTGGTAGTGTAGTGCATGTTAGTGCAAGTGGGTGTAAAGGGAGAGGATAGGATCAGGAATAGGAAGGAAGGATCGCGCGTGGTCCATGGCCCGTTTGTTAGGGTACACCTTCGCCTTGTGTTGATCGGAGAAATCATGGAAAACTACCGATCAGAACAGCCGGCCGCTAGAATTCTCCTCGTCAGTGACTGAATTCGACCTAGCTGAAAATCTAGTGTCGAAAATCCTACCACCATCGGGACTGGAAGCTAAGACGTCCCGCTCAGAGGCACTGCAGTGACATCAGTTGATCCCCTGAGCCACTTCTCCCTGTGCAAATTGCGTTTGTAGAATGTTTTAAGCGAGTGCTGAGTGCATCCACCTCCGCCTCCTTTCTTGTGCAGCCAGAGGCAGCACTGCAATCGACTGGTGTGCCGCGGCCCATAAGCGGGGCCCGGCGCGGCGACAAAGGCAGGTTTATGTCTTATTCGGGCGTCGGAGTCTCCAGTGCGGGAACGCCTCGCTCTCCGCCTTCCCAGTAGACGCTGCGACCGCCCCCCCCCCGCCCGCGCCGCCGTCGCCGATCACGACCCCACGTCCCTGCCCTCGCCGACACTCTGCCGACGTCACTGCTCCGGCTGACTGAGCTGTATGCGGAATATATCTAGCGATGCGTCGGTTTGTCTATCTCCAATATCAATCCATCCAACAATCCATCCATCCATCCATCCATCCATCCATCCATCCATCCATCCATCTATCAGTCCGTCCGTCCATCTATCTATCTATGTCTCTCTCTCTCTCTCTCTCTCTCTCTCTCTCTCTCTCTATATATATATATATATATATGTATATATATATATATATATATATATATATATATATATATATGTATGTCAATATAAACAGTTGACAATTTTGTAGACAACAGATTTTATTCATACATCAGCAACGTTTCGGAGTATTCCTTACTCAATCTTCTGACTTTACATCACACATAAACATGACAGTAATTCCATATGTGCCAATAAAACATTTCTCTATATTCAAATTATAAACATGTATTAAGACTATTCCATTTAACATACATTAAATACTATAAAACTCACCATACTACTTCTGTAGTAAATTGGACAATAGGTAGATTTTCTAAAAAAATTTTCTAAATCTTCTAAAAAATTTATTAGGTGTCAATTTCAACTATCGCAAACGTAAATAATAAAACATAATTCGCAATATGTCATTATATATATATATATATATATATATATATATATATATATATATATATATATATATATTTTAAATAAGGCTTCAACTGTTTTTAGGCGACAGATTTTATTCATGCATCAGCAAAGTTTCGGAATATTCCTTACTTCTTCGTCAGGCTATACATCACACATAAACATGACCATAATTCCATACATGCCAATAAAACATTTCTTTATTGTCAAATTATAAATATGTTTTAAGACAATATTATTTAATATACATGAAATTCAATAAAACTGACCATATTACTTTTGTAGTAAATTGTACACTACGTAGATGAAATACCACCTTCTACAAACATTATTAGGAGTCAATTTCAACTATCACAAACCTAAATAATAAAACAAATCACAAAACTATGTTTTTATAATATCTTTTTTTTCGCGAGGGAAACTGTGGAAATCTTCACGAAGACGCCAAGGACGCACTCGTCAACAGTGAGAAATTTTTACTCACTAAAACCACAAACCCTTTATGTACCTGGCGTTATACACCCTGGAACTGCAATTATGCATTACTACAGGGTAGTGCCAGCTATAGTACCTTGATGTACTATTCAGATTCGACTTGTGTGACTGTTTCTTTCATCTTCTTCCTTCTTCTTGACGGTCGTGGTGATATATCTGTCTATTGCTGTCCACTTCTTCTTGTTACAGATCGTTAGCGTCACCATGTTTTCTGGTGAGACATCCCATATCATAGAATACCTTAGCGTGTTCCATCTCGGGCAGTTGAATAGCGTATGGTCGGTGTCTCCTTTTTCATGGCTGCAGTACAACCATACTGCGTGTTTCTGAATCTCTTGTTATGCTTTAAAAGATCCATGACCTGTTAAATGGTATGCCGCGGACCCATGTTTGCGACTTGACCGTTTGGATGTTTGGGATGAGCTTATAAGTATCACGAGTCTATAACATCATACTATTATGGATATATCCATCTCTATCTATCTATTCTTTAATCCATCCAGCTATCCATATATCCGTCTATCTACCAATTTACCAATTTATATGAATAACAATCTATTTTTCTGGCTGTCTATCTTTCTGAACCTTTACATCTCTATTTATCTGTATATAAATCTGTCTATTTACATATGTGCTTCTATTTATGAAATCTGAGACAAACAAGACAAATTAAAGAATTTTCATCAGATGAGGGAGATAGGTAACAGGTAGAGCGATCAACAAATTTAATGTTTTCTTATAAATACATTGTCATTGAGGATGAGTAGCATATGTATTTTAATGTTAATTTCTAGATAATATTTATAACTTCAGCAATTGATGTATTGGATGAGTTTTGTTAGTACAGTACAAGCTATATTTTTAAATGTATCATTGACTGAATCCGTATAAACTTTCCACCCCACTGGGTGCGCCATTGATTTATTTACGAACCTCTATTTACCTGGCTCTTATCTCATCTACCTTTTTACCTATCTCTAAAAAATCTTTACCTCTACTTTTGCATCATCATAAACAACCGACTCCGTCCACGCGACCATCTCATCTTCAAGGACTTTCCCTTCCGCTTCCGGTCTCCATGTTCGCAATGTTATAGCTTTTACCGCTGACACCGAGTATGTTACAGCCTCCACCACAGCAGTACCCTACCAAACGGGCCACGGACCGCGCTGATCTTTCTTCCCCCCCTTACACACACACTTACACTAACATGTACTATACTGCCACATATTCCGGGAGACCGGTCGGGAGCTTAGAGCTTGTCCCGGCTGGGGCGGTGCCCCGCTGGTGGGAGAGTCCTGGTTAGGGAGTAATCCCGCTAGTCGACGGTAGGTCGGCGCCGGATCTGGCCATCGAGGGAAGATCATCACCATCTCCCGAGGAAAAAGCATCCACTACACTTATGGGACTAATAACCTAATCTGTTGACGCGCCCGAAATCACTAACCAACCAACTCAATTGTTGTTCACGCCCCTTCCTCCAAATCAACCACTTCCTCCACCGTTCCGTCTCGGCCTCCTGCTGCTCCTCTGGACTACAACCAACTCCACCTTCGATCTCACAGTGCTGCCATTTAAGTGTTCGACGCCGAAATCGGAATCTCCACAACCATCCGCGCTAAGCCTTCACCACCTCGACTGCTGACATACCACAGGGCTGCCCACCACCATCACCTCAATCACTTCCGTTTGAGACTCCACGCCAAAGCTAGTCTTACTTTCATTCTCCTCCTCTATAACTTCTGCAGCCATCGTCACTGCTCCGCCGTCGTCATTGCCGTAAACGCTGTGCCGTCACAACCTCAATTGCTGCTTTTGACGTCACCGCCTCCAACGCAATCGCTTCCTCCACCTCACCGTTTCGGCCTCCTGCGCTGCAACCGACTGCGATTTCGACCTCACAGTGCTGCCGTGGAAGTTTTCGACGAAGAAATCGGCATCTCCACAACCTCTCGCGCTAAGCCTTCACCACCTCGACTTCTGCCATGCCACAGAGGTTCCCACCACCATCTTATACATTACTTCCGTTTCCGACTCCAATGATCGCCAAAGGACTCCAATGGTCCAATGGTCGTCTTACTGTCCTTTCCCTCCTCCGCCTCTACCATTTCCACTGCTACCGCCGTCGTCACTAGCGTAAACGCTGTGCCGTCACAACCTCAATTGCTGCTCTTGACGTCACCGCCTCCAACGCAACCACTTCCTCCACCGCTCCGTCTCGGCCTCCTGCTCCGCCGCCTTCGACCTGGCGGTGCCGCCGAGTCAGTCTGCGCCGCCTCCTAAACGGGTGCGTTCATTCAGGAAGGCGACTTCCTACGAGCGGAGGGGAAGACGCAGGCAGTCACCGCTGCGCGACTGTTAAAGACGCCCCTACTCGCTCTGGATGCACGCCAGTTTTGCCCTTGCGTGGTAGATAGAGATAGAGATGGATAGATAGATGGAGGATAAGGAGGATAGATGGAATAAAACAGTTGGTAGAGAGACTTAGATATTTTTCCACAAGTTTTTTTTTTGAAACCTGGTGGCAGAATACAGTAATTTTTATACTATTAAAAATATGTACACATTAATGTAATAAAACTTAAAATTGTTTTAAAATAATAATAATAATAATAATAATAATAATAATAATAATAATAATAATAATAATAATAATAATAATAATAATAATAATAGAAAACAGGAACGAAAAATTCTTAGGAAGATTTACGGTGCAATCAACAAAAACGGCATTTGGATGAAGAGAAATTCCCAAAAGGAATATTTGAATAGAGTACAGAGAAGAGCGTATACACTTACTTTCCGAGGGAATAGGAAGAATGTTGAATGGGAGTCTCTAGAAATTAGGAGAGTTAAGGCAAGACTCTGTGCCCTGTACAAAGCGTATGCCGGTTATCCAGCTTGGAAAGATATCTACACCCGATTGGGTAGACCTTCGTACTTTAGTAGGGGGGATCACAAGCACAAAATTCAGTTTAGGCCATAGAGAACAGATGTTGGAAAATTTTCATTTACAAATAGAACAATAACGGACTGGAATATGTTACCTGCGACAGCCTTGGAACCCTTTCCTCTAGGTGTTCAAAGATTTAAAAATAAATTAACTAATGGTATTTGTAAACGTTATTAATTTAGTAAGTTGGATTATTATATCAGTTATTATTTGATTATTATTGACATTTTTATTGCTATTATTATTGTGTTAATTACTATTAAATGCGTTCCTGTTCTAAATATATAATTATATTCAAAGTACTATTGTATTGAAGTGTGGTGAAGTGTTGTGCAGTGTAGTGCAGTATAGAAGTAGAAAGAGAAGTGAATTTCAAATGTTGTGAATTGAAGTGAAGTGAAGTGAAGTGAAAGTGAAGTGAAGTGTAATTAAGAAGTCGTGTAATCTTGTATTTAATAGTTTCAAATAACTGTGCAGGTCAACCATAAAATGTAGTTAAGGTTATTATTGTTAGCATATTATATTAATAATAATAATAATAATAATAATAATTATTATTATTATTATTATGTCTTTAAATAATTTAAAGTTACGTTGTTAAATAATTTAAAGTTAAAATTAGTAATATGTAAATTGTAGAGTTCTGCCACCAGGTTGTATATACCTACCTGCAGAATAATAAATATCTGTCAATCTGTCTGTCTAAGAGACCTCAGACCAAATTGTATCAAAAGACCAAAGAAATCAGGAAACGCTAAGTTCTACACACACATCTACAGGATGGAGAACACCAGAATAGCAAAGAAACTACTGGACATCATAACAAAGAGTAAATGCAGCACAGAGGGACTAAAGGAGGTCCCGAGGGACATGCTACAGATCAACATAGAAAATCTCTACGACCGCAACAAGTGCCGGAGTAATATCATGAATGTGAAGTTCGAGCAAAGAACAATGCAACAACCTAGTAAGAAGTGAACAGACGAAAGAAAGAGAGAATATTCTGAGAGGATGAAGAATTTCTGGAAGAGGAAGTGGGAAAATATCCAAAAATAAAATCATGAATCAATCGCTCTCCTAAAATGGAATAGTCGATTCAATAAATAAAAATAATAATTATAAGAGTAATAAATATTATGTTCTTAGTGCTGAAGTCGAGGACAACGCACTCCAGCAAAGCTTTTTCGGTTATCTTTGTTTAGATAAGAAGTAATTGTTTCATCATTTAGAACATTTTTTATTAGAATTCTTCAAAACCCTAAGTGAGAGTTTCCACTTTCAACACTCATCGGATGCTTACAAAACCAGCAAAAACCAATGCCATGCATAATCGCTTCCTCGAAACTCCCACGTTCTCTTCCAACTAGGCCTGCCAACCACTGCCTTTCCTTCTTCCCTTCCACAATTTTACTTCGATGGAGCTCATTCATCTACATTTTGTGAATAAAAATATTCACTCTATCTCACTGATGATCAAAGAATACTTTATACCCCGCGATGAAACAATAAAAATACCTGGGTATGGCGCTAGTAATACGATGACTTAAGTTGAACATTTTTGAACGAAATTACCGGGCTTAAAATACAAGAATCCGTTTTGGATAATTAATTGGAATACTACGCAGTTCACGTAAATAATATTCCTGACCAATGAAAAAACCTAGAGCCGGTGTGAACCTAAAGAGCTCAATTGTTGGAATTATACCAAGCCAACAAATGTCAACGTAACAAAACCAATCAAAACAAATGACTGTGCAAACTAGTATATGCGCTAAGAAATTAAGATATTCGTTGACATCATCAATATGAATCAGTTGCCAAAGAGATCATGAGGTTTGCTAGAATAGAAGAAGAGAGATTCATCATTCTAATTGTGAAGCTAACCAAGTATAAAATAACAAACACAATGCCCAGGCTCAAACGAACTAAGTCATTTGAACTTGTGCAGTGGAACAAAATAAAACCTTAGGTGTGCCTAAAACACGGTGAACATTAAATGTTAAGAGCGAGTGAACTGGCAATAATTGAAACCAATATCTGAACATTACGCTTAAATCTCTTTACAAGCAGCAAACACATGTATTCCAAGTAGATAATTAGTTAATAAATAGTGGTTTGCAGCAGAAGTGCTGAAGAACCAATACACACAAAATGGTTTTTCTAAATGTTGCATCCTTACGTCTCAAGAATAACAAATAAAATGCTTTCGTAGTACAACGCAATAAAGCAAATATTTTAGCAAAATCGGTCTTTACTGATTCTGCGAAGCATCGTAAGTACACGATGGGTACATAGTGGGCCATGAAAGTCTCTCCGTACATAGTCGAAACAGGGCCTCCTATTAAAAACTGCATTTATGTTGGTAGCAATCAGATAACTGAGAAACAAGGAAGGGGACAACACTTCCAGCATCTATTATGATTGTGGCAAGTACACAATTTACATTTCCAAGCCAAAATTTGGGCTACCAACATAATTTCTGTTGCAAGCATTTTCACCAGCAACGTGGCATTGCGGTGAGTCATTCCTGGCGCGTTAGGTACAGGTAGTATACAGATAGTTTATTTACTTATTTATTTACTTTAATTCCGAAAACAGTTTAAAATGTTTGACGTGCTAGGGGAAGAAATTATTCTGTGCACGTTTTCGAAATTCTGGGATTCCTACCCTAACCCAAATATAAGTTGAATCCTGAATACATATGGGAATCTTCTTTACTTACTACCAAGAATATAAAGAAATTGTTTTTACATAACGCAATTTATGAATAACGAATATTTAAAAGGTGAGGGCTCTTCTTCGAGTCTTGATATTTCATGTCACCTTGGTCGTAAACAGTGATTCAATGAGTATGAGAAATCAAGAATTCAATCGGTGTGCACAGTATGAGAACAAGAGAAATGACATAATAAAATATTTTCACTGTTAGAAAACATCGAATCTTTTTCCTAATTTTTGGATTATTTCATCGATATTTCCCGAAATCATTGACACCCGCCCACGTGCTTATATAGCGTATCCTCTCCTCTCAACTTTTAGGTTCATTTTAAATTAGTAATATTGAGTTATATAAAAAGGGAATAAAGCAATGTTTCTTAACATTTTTCGTAAAGTCATATTTTTCACTCTGTTACCATTTTACTTCTTTCAGTTTCTCGAGAGATTATTTTTTATTGACACATGAATTACAGATGGCCTTGAAAATCCTACAGCTTTTCACTACGAAAACCGGAGACCTGTGTTGCAACGGACGTTGACAATAATGCAATTCCCTCTAATTTAAGACCCTTTGATAGCTACTTCATTTAATTAGTGAGGTAATTCATCCCCACGCAGGCTAGTTTTGCCCGTTCCAGAGGTAGAAAGTGGCGTCTTGCGTGCCATCGCAGTGAATGCGTATCTAGAAACCGGAGTCATTAGCTCTCCGTATTTGGACCACCTCATTCCGGAGACACATTGACGCCAGAGCACGTGTGTCTTTTGCATGCGGTCGCGACTGGCCAATGAACGAGGCCGTGTCAGGAGAAACATTTCTTTGAGAAATTTCCGCATTTCACACTCCCACAATTGAATAGATTTTACATTACGGTTTAACAAATTATTAGTTACTTACAAACTAAGCTCCGCAAGGTATTTTATGGCAATACGAGATTGCAAAATTATCAAACGAGCCGAATTTGATATCCAGGAAATTTGTAGCAAGTATCTAAATGTTAATTAAAAATGTTTAAGTAAAAAGTAAAATATTGACTCAATTTGACTCTTGAAACCATCTTATCTTGAAACACGCGTATACAAAATGTAATTACAAAAAATTACGTGAACAAATCTTCTTTATATTGGAGAATATAATTTAAAAACAAAGTATCATAAGTCCAACAAAACGCAGTCTTTCAGTTAAAACCGTTTTGAAGTGGGTACCGCAAATTTAGAGATTACCCCGCGCAAAGATACGGAAATTAAAACAAAGAACAATTGAATTGGTTTTTATATCATTGACGAAGTAAAGAAAGAGATTGTAGAAACGCAGCTCCTTTGAAATCACAGACACTCACAGACGTTTTACTTGAAGATCGCCAACTTCTTTTCCAAAGGGAAGGGATTGTGGTTTTTAGTTTCTCGCTACGAAGCGGAGAGAAAGTTGTGTAATGCTGCGCAAAACACCGCGAATTTTTGGCAAAAAAACTCTTTATTACAGAACACTAGTAACAAGAAAATGGATAAATCCTGTTACTAAATTTGGAAAAAAAAATCTCGAACAGGTGATGAAAACCACGTTGTGTGAATCCTTGATACCAAAAAATGGAATGACGGCAAAAGATCTATTCGGTAGTCAGCCCGTCCATTCGTCCGTCCATCTATGTCTGTCTGTCCGTCTGGGAATGATGCTAGCGGCTAAACCATTCAGTCTATTTTCTCTCAAACTGATATTCCGCAGTCGATTTGTCTGATGTCGCGGCCTCTTGAATTTTAAATTAATATTTTAATTTTTGGCGGTACTTTACATGAACCCCTGGAATATTTTTAAAATTTTCAAAAAAATGGCTCCATGATTTTTGATTAAATTTTGTTGATGGAGAGTGTGAAGGGCGTTTAAGAGAATGGTGCAGGTCTCACGTTCGTTAAAAACAGTGATTTTTCGAAAATTGCAAAAGTTAACAATTTATTCGGAGTCTTCGAACAATTAAAATATTAGTGATGGAGATTTTTCCCATAAGAAAATCTGTTCCTTAAAGATAGTTTGAAATTAGACCATGTACAATTTTTCGAAAATTTGAAAATTTGTCGCGTAATTTTGCGTGAACATGGAGGCAGAATGGACGTGCAGTTTTATCATCACTAGTTTTCACATCACTCCATCACCAGGTACGAGATATTTTCAATGTACACGCTTTTGACCTTTTTTCTAATCTCCTTTCTGTAATTAATTTAAAATTTATTGTGGCAATAAAAGCCATCTAATTGATCTTGTTTGAGTTCACACACAGCCCTACCTATTCTGTTCTCAAACCTACCTATTCTGTTGTTTGATCACACAAGGTTCATACAGGTTTCTTTGTGCACTTTATGATCAACCTTCTTAAAAACTCGTTGATCTTGACAGAACTTGTATAATTAACGATACAAAATTCTGTAAGAGTCTTGTCGTTTGTCGAGTCAATAAATTTCCAAGCATTCCTTTTTATGACGAGTGAAATACAATTGACCAACTATTGCTTCAAGGAACAACAGTATTGTGACAAAATTGTATTACATCATGAGAAGGATAGTTGTGGAAAACATCTTATTGAAATGTACGGCCAAAACAAAAGAGCGTTTTATATTTATACAAACATTGTCTTTGTAGATCCAACCTCCTCCAGGGGCGTTGTCATGTCCTGAAACATGACAACATAGCTAGACATTTGAAAAACATATTCGAGACTTTAGGAATGAAATATCTCAAAAATATATATTGCCCTATGTTAAGTGAATATTAAAGATTTACTATAGTAACACAAAAAACGAAAATGGAAATTTTTGGTCCTAAGGGATATACAACCTTTACTTTATTTACTTTATTTATTTACGTCAAAAAAACAGTTAAAAACTGCGTATGACGGGCTATGGGGAAAAGTGAATTGTGTGCACATTTTCAAAATTCTGTGATCCCTACACTAAATCATATACTACTTAAGTTTTGAATTTTGAAAAGGAGAAAAAAAAACAAAAAAACTCCCATGTAATAAAATCGATTTTCAAGGATAAATAAGCAATAAATTTTGAATTTTGAAAGGGAGAAAAAAAACAAAAAAACGCCCATGTAATAAAATCGATTTTCAAGGATAAATAAGCAATAAATTTTGAATTTTGAAAGGGAGAAAAAAACAAAAAAACTCCCATGTAATAAAATCGATTTTCAAGAATAAATAAGCAATAAATTTTGAATTTTGAAAGGGAGAAAAAAAACAAAAAAACTCCCATGTAATAAAATCTATTTTCAAGGATAAATAAGCAATAAATTTTGCCTCTTATTACTTCCTGCCGCGACAACGTGGAAACGATAATTTGAATAATTGTATTTCCCACTGAATTCTAGAAGACGTGCACAGAAAATGAAGTTACATTTATGTCCAGAAGCAAAACAAGGGGCCATCTCAGCATTTGCTCAATGGATCAAGGAAACTGGACGAAAAACCTGATCGAGATGGGGGTCATTGACCCGGAAGCTGTGTTACAATAGTTTTTACAGGTTGTTTATACTCATTTATACAGTCCAAATGGTAATTAATGCATTATGTATCATTGTTAAAATTAATGTTACTTTTCTTGTGATGCTCAGTATAGTCTCTAATTGTATAGAAACAGTTATGCAGCAGAAACGATTTCACTTGGAACCTCTCGTCCGTTCTTACTAGACGGAATATAAACGTCTTTATTACGCTATGCCTGTTATAGCGTCATACAATAAATGGCAAAAGCGATTATTGTTACGTCATATTGCTGCACAAGAATTCGTTTTAATCACTCTTAACTCAAATTTTGTCTTAGTAGATCCAACCTCCTCCAGGGGCGTTGCCATGTCCTGAAACATGACAACGTAGCTACACATTTAAAAGGCATTTTCGAGACTGCAGAAAAAAAATATCTCAAAAATGTATATTGCCCTATGTTAAGTGAATATTAAAGATCCAAAATAGTAACACAAAAAACGAAAATCATAAATTTTGGCCTTACGGGGTGTACATCCCCTTAATAAATACATTACAGCAATAATTCGTTTTATCCACTCGTAAGTCAAACATTGTCTTTGTCGATCCAACCTCCTCCAGGGGCGTTGTCATGTGCTGAAACATGACAATAGCGAACGCTGTAGGACACGTCGTGTGTCAGGGAGCGCATGTAGGTCAGCGTCTGTTGAGTACACAAATGGCGCCGACTACGGCGTCGCAAGTCCCTCTCGGGCCCGGGAATTTTCTTCTCTGCTAGAGAGGTAGTTGTTGGGTGTGTCCTTCTTGTCGTCCGTTCACCACTATGTCCGTTCCTACTAGACGGAATATAAACGTCTTTATTACGCTATGCCTCTTATAGCGTCATACAATAAATGGCAAAAGAGATCATTGTAACGTCATGACCCTACCTTACCTTTGAGAATTCTTAGCAATAAGTAACACTGCTCATATCAATGAATAGAAAAATTTAAATTTCTAATGGTGTAATGATGTTATATGTTATATATATATATATATATATATATATATATATATATATATATATATATATTCAATATTCATATAAAAAATAAAAAATAAACTAATGAAAATAAAAAGCTGCCAAATTGTTCCGGAAGATGGGGACACACTCGACCTCCAGAACGTAAAATGGAATAAATTATTACTATTTGTTTAAAAAATTACTTGCTGTCTCAAGAAACGTGATTATCTTAAAACTGGATTCGGAAAATGTATTAATAAAAAGTGTTGTTTTTTTTTAGTTTCATCCAAAGTTTGAAATTTCTCTAAAAATCCTGTTCTAGACAACTAAAACCGCATTTTGGGTGAGACAAGGCCCATACAAATCTGATGAATATCTTTCTCGACTTCTCTCGACAAGACATGTAACGTAATGTTGGTGTTGATTGTCTTGGACAATACGACATTTTCGTATTAGGCATTTGTTTTGGTCGTCAATGTATTCTGGTCATTTGGCATTTGTTCTAACGATTTGCCTTTTTATTAGGTGATTTTAATACCTGGCCTACTGCTTACGCACTGTAGAGAAAGTATTCTAATGCTACGGGGGAAAAGAACAATTTTTCGAAACAGAAATTATTATTGCCGGGTCCTGGTAACGAAAATGTGAATAAATATTAGCACCACAATTACTTCTTCTTAGACGGTTTGTACTCAGAATCCATGTTTTATGGGTCCTTGTTAATGAAAAATCGATTGACGGCAAAACGTATGTCCGTCTGTAGGTCTGTCCGTTTGTCTGTGAACGTTAAGCGGCTAAACCATAAGTAGTATTTTCATCAAAATTGATATTCCTTAATTGATCTGTCTCAAGTTGCGGCCTTTTAAATTTCAAATGCATATTTTGATTTTGGGGGCTATTTTACATCAAGCCCTAGCAAAATTTTGTATTTTTTCTCTAAAATGGCTCCACATTTTGTCTTTAAATTTCTTTCTCTGATAGAGCAACAGAAATAAAAAATCGCTGCAAATCATTTTCGTTGCCTTCCCTGAATTTCCGAATATTTCAAACGTTCAAAGTATTTTTGGCGTCTTCCTACCACTACAATAGTGAGGATAGAATTTTTTTCTTAATGAAATCTGCTTATCGAAAACAGACCTTTAAATAAGATGAAGTTTAATATTTGAAAAATATAGGTAGTTTTTGCGTGAAATAAAGACCATTTTAACATTTTAAACAATTATTCTGAAAAGAGGCTCAACATTTTTTCTTAAGATGTATTTTTTCGTATGTAGCAAAGAATGGCGAAGAAAATGGTATTAGTCTCTCTTTCGGCAAACTGTATTTTCGAAAATTGCATAAAAGGTACTGAAATAGGAAATTCGAATTTCCCGCCCTTCATTTGACGCGCAGTCAGTTCGCAAATTAGCATACTTTGAATTCTTCTCATAGTTGCCGGTCATGATGATCTAGGATGTAGATAATATTCTTATGAAAGGAAATTAAGAAAGGTAATAGATATATCTTATAATTAACAAATACTCATTTTATTTTAACATATTTCTATCACTAATTGTGTTATTCAAATGTCGTAAGGTTATTTCGGTGTAATCGCGGCAAGCTTGTGTGAAATTATCCTTACTTTTCTGAATAATTTTCTTCAAACCTGCAACAGTTACATTTATTCATATTTGCTTCATTTGTTAAAGTAAAAAATTATACTGTCCCTGACTATAGAAATAAATTAAGAAGGGCTCAAAAGGCGCTTCGTTTGAATTGATTGAAATGGGCTTAGCTGAAAAAGTTATAAGGAATTGAAAAGTTATTACAGTTACAAGTCAAAGTTATGGAAACGTATAGCTGAGGTATTAGGCAGAAATTGCAATATTTCAATATTACATTTCGACATTTGAATATTTCAATATTCAACATAACTGTTTCCAATAGCGCGAGAAAGTATGTGCTGTTGTAGCACTTCTAGTTTCTCTACTCTTTGACGTTTAACGAATACGAGTAAATAAAAGTAGAGGGAGGTCACGACCTACGATAAGTCCCATCCTTCTTCCTGGATTCGCACGAGTTCAAGCTGCAGCCTAGATCCACATTGGTCAGTCAACCCTTCCCCCCCACCAGTCTCCTAGGAAAGTGAAAGGGGGGGGGGACGTCATCCAGTGCCCTCCCCTCACTTCCCACCGGCGGCGGTGGCCACGAGGTCGACATCTCCATCCGCCTCCGTCGTGATTAATACGGCCATTGTTCGACCGTTGCTCCTTCTCCGCCCCGCCCCGCCCCGCGCCGACCTCGTCCGTCATAAGCGGCCTGACAGTCCCCGAGCCGAGCCACGCCACGCTGCCCTGGCCTGTCTTGTTCGCGACGGGGACCGGCTAGCGCGTCTACCTGGGAAATGGATAAATAAGATCACGAAGGAGAAGAAGACGAAGAAGATGAAGAACTGAATGCAGAAGGAGTAAAAGAAGAATGTAAAGTTCAAAAAGGAGTAGGCGGAGAAAAATCAGAAGAGAGTGGAGGAGTAAAAGAAGAAGAGAATGTAAAAGAAGAAAGATGAGAAGACGAAGAGGGGAAAGCGAAAAAGAGGAAAAACAGAATGGGGAAGGAGCAAAACAAGAATATTAAGTTAAAAATGGAGTAGGAGGAGAAGAATAAGAAGAGAAAATACGAATAAAAGAAGAAGATAGTGTAAAAGAAGAAAGATGAGAAGACGAAGAGAGGGAAAGCGAAGAAGAGGAAAAACTGAATGGAGAAGGAGTAAAAGAAGAATATTAAATTCAAAAGGGAGTATAAGAGGAAGAAGAAGAAAAAGGAGAAGGAATAAAAAAGAATATGGTGTAAAAGAAGAAAGACGGGGAGATGAAGAGGGAGAAAGGAATGCAAGAGAGAAAGGAGAGAAGAATGGAGGAGATGAAGGTGAAGAAGGTGTTGAATAGGAAAAACTGAATGGATAAGGAGTAAAAGAAGAATATTAAGTTCAAAAAGGAGTGGGAGAAGAAAAAGAAGAAGAAGAAGAGAAAGGAGAGGGAGTAAAAAACGGATATAGTGTAAAAGAAGAACGAGAAGGACAGGAAGAGGGGAAAAGGGATGAAACGGACGTAGACGTATACGAAGTAGCGGAAGAAGACAAACCAGAAGAGGAAGAACTTGACATAGGAGGAGAGGATGGAGGAGTCGGAAAGGGAAGAGGGGATGGGGGGAAGAGGAAAAACGGAAGGAAAGAGGAACAAGGAGGACACGAAGGATAAGAGGAAGCAGGTTACGTACAAGAAGAGGAAGAAGAGAAAGGGAAGAAGATAGCAAGAAGAATGATGAGAAAATATAGGAGAGGAGGGAAACGAGATGCAGGAAAAGAAGGTGGTCCCTACAGCCCTTCAGCTATGAACGTCTTTCCACTGAACTGATTAGAGGCTGTTTGCTGTGAGGGTAGGTCGGGTTTAGCGGGAGTTTATTATTACGTCAGATGCGTTAAATTGTATAATCATTTCTTCTTGTGATAATGGGAATATCCCAAAAAGACGCTCGCTTTCTTGGGGGAGTAAACATTCAATATGTGACGTGTCAATTTCACTTTCTTTCGAAAAAAAATAAAAAAAATATTGCACGAATTTTAAATTATATAGCACTATCTTTATCTGAATGAATGTTGTCCTTACCAAATTTATCGCCCGGAATCTAGTGGTTTTCTGCTGATAAAAGTCTCTAAAATGTGAAAATAACTCAGTTTTTCCTTCTGGACATATCACGTTTTTCAGTTTTCCTCCCTTTAGGGACCCTCAAAAAAGCGATAAAAGTGATCGAGATAAGATAATACAGCATCAAACTATATTTTACTGTTAAAATTATTCAAAATGTATCCAGTGTTTATTTTTTTTAAATATATAAAAATTTATATGACATTTTATTTTACTTTCAGTGAAGTTACATTTATTTAACTCAAATATATGGAGGATAGTTTTCAAGGCGGAACATTTATTTTTTGTGGTGTTTCAAAAAAGGGGTGGCGGGGTTGAAAGTCATTTTTTGTTTATTTCAATCAATATTATTTTCACCTACTTCACACTAAATAATTTTCATCGATTCCATTGACAATTTTCTTCTCTTAATATTCTTTACTTTTAATAATTTATAATACCGCGTTAAATACTTTATTTATTAGTGCTGTATGGGCAGTAAATGTTATATCCCAGAGGGTGGAGGTGTTTCTCTGTCGTAGGACCGGAAGAGGTGGCTCAGAGCATCAACTGATGTCACTGCAGATCCTCCCGACGGTGGCAAGATTTTCGACATTAGCTTGTCAGCTATGTCGAATTCAGTCGCTGTCTGCTGGCTTGACGCGTCAACATAGCTCATACGCATTGTATCCACGGAAATACACTGCAATTATTTCGAAATTGTGGCAAGTAATGAGAAATTTATTGTCAATAAATCATTTGACATGTTTTATTCGGGTACTAACATGGCTGCTCCAGCTTGACTCACCTTTTGTTCCTCTTAATTTTGTTGCATTATATTAAATATCACTTTTAAGTATTTTTTAAGCAAAATTTAATCATCAGTAACCGGTTACTCTTTTAGTAACTGTATATTTTTGTTTTAATTTAAAATGGAAACAATGGAACTTTTATTAACATTTCTGAGTTAATTTTTCTTTCGGAACAAATATATTCATTTTCTTTGTAAATAATAAAAAATTTAGAAGTTTTTGGAGTGTTTCTATGCTTCTGCAATGCTATTTTCTGGCATAGAAAGCTTTTTTTCAAGTCAAATTTTGAGTGTTTATTGCGTTTCAACAATAATAATATTCAGGTAGTTTATTAAACAAAATATGCTTAAAAGCTGAGCTTGTCTGAAGACATTTTTCAATTTTCGAGTTTCCCCCCGGACACCTTCTTAACCGTAACAACTACAATGTTATTTTTTAAGTACGAATAAAAATAAAACAGTAATACTAATTTTTATTAAGTACTGTTGATTCTAACCTCTTATTGTTCCCAAGTGTCACAAATATTTTAATTTCATGTAATTTGAGGGACGAATTTGCACGCGCGTGGGGCTTGAAGCAGTTACCCGTCTCAAAGTACGTATTCTATTTTAAGCACATTAACATGTACAACAGATTTTCTTTTCTAGGAGAGAACGTAAACAAGCTATGGAGAGGTATTATAAATTCCAGAATATTAGGACTATAGGTAGGTAGGATTTTATTTGGTAGTTATCGCAAATGATTTGGAGTCACTTGCAGTCCATGCTCGACTACTTAAGAGTTAACAGTATTATTTTCACTGATATCTTGGAGTATGTGTGTTTCGGAAATTTTCCTCTCTCAGGAATACAGAGAAGTTAATATGGCCTTGTTTAACAGTAAATGGAAACTTCTAAGCGACCCTTCAAAACAATGCATATTATTTCAGGCCTTATATCAACAAATTTTCTTTTGCTGAAAAGAAAGGCATTATCTTGACGAAAGATTGTTTTATGAAACATTATAATCGTGTTTTGTTTTCGGTTATTAGAACATGTGTATGGAACGTGTCTTTTTAAAGCGTTTTCAAAATACAAAAAAAGTGCAAAGATCCTTGCAAAAACATCGCCGTTTTCCCACGTTGTGTAAGTTCCGTGAAGAGCTTTGCATATTAACCACGTGCATGAGAGCTCGTAACACTTGGTAGGGTTAACGAGCTATAACTGTCTCCGGATGGCCATCTTCCAGGTCTTTCTCACGCCCATCCATAAGATTTGCCTTCGACTGGCTTTACAGGAGAAATCAGTTGATCATTTTCGAATTATTGAGAAAAAAATTCGATAAACGTAACTTGAAAACTTAAATTTATACCTTTCATTATTTATTTATTTTTTACGTCAAAAAACAGTTAAAACTGCGTATGACGTGCTATGGGGAAAAGTGAATTGTGTGCACATTTTTAAAATTCTGTGAACCCTACACTAAATCATATACTACTTAAGTTTTGAAGAAAAAACAAACAAAAAAACCTCCCATGTAATAAAATATATTTTCAAGGATAAATAAGCAATAAATTTTGGCTCTTGACCATGTTGTCCTTCGGAATAATACTTCCTGCCGCGACAACATGGAAACGATAATTTGAATAATTGAATATTTTGAATATTTGAATAATAATTTAAATCCGCTTTTACTAAAAATTCCAGGTATTAAAAATCTGATTCACAAATTACACGTGTGTGCTCACTTCCCTTAAATTTCTCTTCGTAAACGCAACTATACGAGTGTTTTTTTTTCGGGATATCGTATAAATGATGTGTTTTTTCTAGATTGCTTTTAACTACCCATAGTATGTATTAATATTTATTTTCCTATTTCAGCAAATGTACTGGTGCGGCACCATTAAATACTCATAACCTTGAATAAATAAATAACGATAATTCGGTATTTAATACGATCCGAACGTCGGGTAATAGATGATCCCGAAACAATATTGCGAAAATCAAAGACTTTGAAATTCAAAACTGTTTGGTTGGTTGAACATTGCGTTACTTTCAACATAATTTACGATATTGAGATATCGTATATTCCTTCAACTGAAAATTAGAGAGTTTTTCGAGTTACCTTTCCGTAATGTAAACGGTTTCTCCCTGCCTTAGGTTATGTTTTTCAACCTTCGTAAAGAAGCATCTGGGAGAATTTCAAGGGGTACGTTCCCATTACAGAAGGAGCAAATAGTTATTTCTTTAACACACGCATACCAATTGTGGCAGAGGCCAACGATGGATTAATTGATTGATTGTTAGAGATTCCAGGCGCGTCAACTCCTGAGATAATTAGACCCGTAAATGTAGTGCGTGTTTTTTCATCAGCAGGTGGCAGTGATCTTTCCCCACAGGATGGCGAGATCCGGCGTACTATTAGCATATATATATATATATATATATATATATATATATATATATATATATATATATATATATATATATATATGCTAATAGTATCATCTATAAATGTACTAGTATCATCTATAAATGCTTCATAATTTAAATTTTACTTTCTGCATTTGCATAAGTGAGTTGTTTAATTAATTTGCTTTTCTAAATAGTTGGTCATGGTTATCTATTTCAAGTTTCATTCAAAATGGTGTAATAACTATGTAATATAGTTTATTTTGATAAGTTAGTGTGTATTTTGAGGAGACGCATAATAATATTCAAAAATAAATACATGTTTCGCGACTGTTGTACTATTACCATCCTAATTGAGCTCATAAATAATAACTTTCTATTATCAGATCCATATAAAAAAATTATTTGGTGCACAATCATTGGAAAAAAAATTTGGTACAACTTGCTTGGTAAAATTATTGATAAAATTTGCTTATCGTTTTCTCTGAAAATGCAAATTATATTGTCGGTGTGCACTGTAGTGTGTTCGTACATGTAGATCAGACAACACGTGCAGAATGTCAATCACAGTCGAATTCAAATACGATTTATGTGAGATGGAACTACATACACAATAGTAATCTATAGAATGTACGATGTACATTATTGATAACCTTACAGGTAAACAACTATATTGTTAACAAACTAATTTGTAATGAGTTCTAATGAAATGGCTCATTATACATATTCCTGTATATAAAATATTTTATCTGTTCTGTAGCCCTGATGAAGGCCAAATGTATGGCGGAAACGTTTGGAATGTAAATTATTTTTTTCTTTTATTAGACCCAAAGTCACGAACCATTAGACATATAATTACAAGGGCTCAAGAATCATTGAATAAGGTTACTATACCTATTGTGTATAAATTTTTGAGAACCCACAAAGAGCCCCACGCTGTTTTTTCCTCAAAATCTTTCGATGAAGACAATCGGGGGCAACAGGAATGAGTACTAGTTAAAAAATTAAAATAAAAAATCTCGCCATTTGTGATTCCGAGGAATCGACCGCTAGTAGAGGAAATGTTCCAAATATCTGCGCTCTATTTATGTCTCTGTAAATATTTTTAAACCATCTTGAAGAAAATAATTGTACTATATTCCTAAATGCATATAGAGTATATACACATAAATCTACATTTTCCGCTAATTATTTTGCAATTTAATCTGGGGTCAGTTGCTGATCCTCTCATAGGAGTTCGCAGAGTTATGAATTGGCATTGGTATGACTGCCAAAATATAAGCATGAAATAAAAATACCTTTAAAACATTTTCAAATCCCTAAACATGTTCTTATTTTTAAGTGTCAAACACAAATCCGACCACTAAGAACCAGAAAAAGCTTCTGCAAAACAGAGAACCAATAACGATTGAGAACACGAGGAAAACCACTTGAAAATAAAATAAGGTGTAGATCCTGTAAATAATATGTAGTGCGGGCTACACTTCCCAAAAGTTAATGATCAAAGATTATCTCATTCCCTCATTAAACCCATACGTGTTAAAAGTAGCCGCCTCGTCGAAGTTAATATCGCAATCCGCTTCCTGTTTGTGGGTGATTGATTCATTACACTCGAAAGAGGGCGCAAACATGTTATTTGACCTACCCCCGCCTCCACTTACAATATTAAAGTTCGTTCCCATTTTGAAGGCCTTGCCCCCATCTTGTTTGATATTCGGATAATAACTCTATTACTCTGGTAATCAAAGCGGTACACGAAACCCAGAATATTGGGAGCGATTTAGAAGAAAAATGGAGAGGTAATCTTAGGAAAGAGCTCATATTCCTTTCAGCTTTTGCCCTAAATTAAGGGATTATTACTTATAGTGTTCACCGCACTCTTGAAAGTAATTTAAAGGAAGTTGAGAAGATACCCTGCACGTAGAGAAAATATAAAAAGTGAATGCACCAAAGAAAGATAATGCAGTTAAAAAAGTAAGATATAACATGATTTGTGGCACTACGCGTATTTTACTCAAGCGCTTTCATCATAAAATATATTACCTAGGTCAAGAAAACGTGGCTCATTTGTCACAATCTCTCGTTGAATAACTGACTGTTTCTTCCTGTTGGTAGTGCAGTCTACTCTGGCTTGTATTATTTAGTGTTGTCTACATTATTATTATTATTATTATTATTATTATTATTATTATTATTATTATTATTATTATTATTATTATTATTATTATTATTATTATTATTATTATTATTATTATTATTATTACAATTACTGTTATTTTAAACCTGGTAGCTCGGTACATCAAATGATGTCACTGCAGCGCCTTCGACCGGGAGGTCCAAGGTTCGAGTTCTGACGGCGGCAGGATTTTCGACACTAGCTTTTCAGCTAGTTCGAATTCAGTCGCTGTCAGGAGGAGAATTCTATCGGCCGGCTGCACTGATCGGTAGTTTTCCGTGGTTTCTCCGATCAACACCAGGCGAATGCCGGAGCAGTACCCAAACAAACGGGCCACGGACCGCGCGCGATCTTTCCTTCCTTTTCTTTGTCCTATCCTCTCTCTTTACACACACACACACTTACATGCACTACGCTACCACATATTCCGGGAGACCGGTTGGAAGTTTAGAACTTCTCCCGGCTGGGGCGGTGCCCCTTTGGTGGGAGAGTCCTGATTAGGGGGGAAACCCCGCTAGTCGACGGTAGGTCGGCGCCGGATCTCGCCATCTACTGGGGGAAGATCACCGCCATCTCCTGAGGAAAAACATGCACTACACTTATGGAACTAATGACCAAAGTTGTTGACGCGCCCGTTATCACTAGCCAACCAACCAACTATTATTGTAAATCTTCGCAGTTTCGCTAAGAGTCCCAATGCTGTGAAATGGAGTAGAGCAACCAATGCCGACATCGCCTTTACAGTGCGGAAGGTACATTTGTCAGGGCTTGGCTTCAGAGAAACAATTACCTTATGACGCAGCTTCTAAGATGAACTTTTCCGCTGCCGTACCTCGAGGCGTCGTTGCACCGGATCAAATTCTGCTCTGCGTCATTCAGCCCGCTAACAACAATGGGAACGTCTCAGTGACAAATGCCGGCACTCATACTGCCCGGCTAATGGAGTCGTTAAACTGTAACAAAGACAAAAGGTTTTAATTGCACTCATTAATGGTCTACTTTTAACAGGACTGGAGATGAGAGGCGGTATACGTCAACTGGCTTGCCAGACTGAGAAACTGCAATCAAGGCCCCCTTTATATTAAGTTGCCAATTTAATTTTCGAATCAATTTTGTAAACGTAACGAATTTCTCGAATGTCTTAGTGATAAAATTTTAAGAGAAATTATTCTAATCTTCAAATCAACCAAGAGAATACGAACAGTGAAGATTCTTAAATTTGAGGTTCGATTCGGAAGTGCATTATTTATTTAAATTGTAATCAAGTAACCTCTCACATGTTATTTTGTTCAATGCCTCATTATCAGAATCATAATTTAAGCCTGGAGACCTACCCTAACATTCCCAGGCGGCAATCAGAGACCCATCGATGATAGTTTCAATTGTTTTTAGAAAGCTAAAGGTCACTGATATGGTTTATGATGTGATTTTTAACGAAAATACTAGGCAATGTATGACACTTGCTAGTAATAATTTGATTTATTACAGCTTCTTTGGTTGTGAAAAAAATCGCTCAAATTCCCTCAAAAACTCAATATACAGATTACATTTCGGAAATATTTGTAGTACTTTAAGCCTTCGTATCATACAGTTTAATACATTACTACATTATGAAGATACATTGACCTTCATTTGACATATATAATTAATCAGTTTTGTCATTAAATACGAATATTGATTCAAGGAAGATGACTATTCCCGAAGAAATAATGGAAGATATCTCCGTCAACTTAAAATATTATAATAATTAGTTTAAATTTAGATATAATGTTAGTAAATAATAATATTAATTAGTATAACTTAATATATTATAAAAATAAGTTGATTTATAATATTAAGTTGACGGAGATGACATTCATTATTTCTTCAAGTAATTACGTCAACAATAGGAAATCACAATTCCCACAATTCGATGACTATTCGACAAATATTGATGCGAGAAAATCATCGATATTTTTTCATTTACAGAGCTAGAAGGTGATATATTTTTTTCTTTAAAGTAATATATTTGTATATTAACAGTAGTATAAATTTATTATATTTTCCCCTTTGTAAAAATATGAATAAAATCAAATTTTAAACGTTGGTCGCCGGATCTCTTTTCATTTAGTTGATTGATTGATTAGTGATTGTGTGCGCGTCAACTGCTAAGGTCATTAGTCCAATAAGTGTAGTATATGTTTTCGTCGCGAGTCGTGGCGGTGGTTTTTCCCGATGGATAGTGAGATTCAGCGCTGACCTTCACATTGGCTTGCCCAGTTTCTACCTAAACATGAATCCCCCACCAGCGGGTCACCGCCCCAGGGGTATAAGTATCGAAACTAAGCACCCGCCATGTGTGGTAGTGTAGTGCTTGTATGTAAGTGTGTGTGTAAGGGGAGAGGATAGGACAAGGAAGAGGAAGGAAAGATCGTGCGCAGTTCGTGACCCATTTGTTAGGGTACTGCTTTGGCATACACCTGGTGTTAATAGAAGAAACCATGGAAAACTACCGATCAGAGCAGCCGGCCGCTAGAATTCTCCTCCAGACAGCCGCTGAATTCGAACTAGCTGACAACCTAATGTCGAAAAACCTGCCACCGTGGGGACTCCGTACAACCTAGACCTTCCCGGTCAGAGGAACTGCAGTGATATCAGTTGATGCCCTGAGCCACCTCTCCCGGTTTTGTCTTTTGATAATGCACGAGAAAATTTGCACTTCAGGGAACAGACTAGAGACAAATTTTGAATTATCCGATACCTAAAATGATATGGTTTCGAAAAGTTCTGTTTTCCTACGTAAGTGTGTACAGTTGGACACGATACAAATAGAGAAGATGAGAATGAGCAAAATTCTGGATATAGTGAAGTTTTCAATGTTTCTCCGAACAACCTAATGGACTTCACTCGAGAAGCATTGCGCTACTTCATTTGGAATTTGTAGCAAATTAAGTTTCCCCTCGCATCATTATCTCTCCACTGCACGAACCGCCAACATAAACTCGTTAATTATATTTCTTGTGAAACGAGGGATTCTAAAGCTGGGCTGTGATTGATGCTTCCGACTTCAGCGGGATATTTATTGCATCGTATTTTATTTGTGCTAAACATCCGCCTCGCTTGTTTCATTTTGCACCGTATCCGTATCAGGTCGTAGGCATTTTGACCTATCTGTAAATCGATAGTTTATATGGTTAGTTAAATTACATTTCAATTAGTGTTTGCGCACCTCATCCCGAACACAGATATTACGGAGGAGACAAACGCCCAAACAGTGAACTGCTGCCGGCCCCTTAGGTCTTCACTAGAGATTAACTACTTATTTAAATAAATGCCGACTAGCTTGACCCAGAGACATTTTTATGTTTCATGTATTTTTACTTTCTCGTACTCGTATACGTAGTAATAATATACGTAGTATAGAGAAAGTTATGTAATGATGAGCGATAAAACTGAGGATTTGCGGTGGAAAAAAATTCATTGATGGGTTCTGGTGGCAAAAAAGTGCATAAAATCAGTTGCTAAATTAAGAGAAAACAATTTCCTAACACGTGGTGTAGCCAGAATCCCTGTTTTGTGGGTTCATGATGCCGAAAAACCAATTGGAAGCAAAACGTTCGTCCGTCCGTCTGTCTCTGAATACTACTAGCGCCTCAACCACATTTACGATCTTTTTCAAATTGAAGAAACGTAAGTCGATCTCGCTCTAGTTGGAGGCTGAAAATTTTGAAAAACATTCTTTAAAATTTGGGGGTACTTTACATGACCCCCCGAGACATTTTCATATTTTCTCAAAAATCGCTGTAATTGTTTTCTTTAAATTTATTGTAATAAACGAATAAAACACATTTATTAAGATGGCGTAGGTCTATTTTTTACCGTTAACTCTAAATTTTCGAAAATTGCAAAAGTTTGAATTTTTTCGGCGTCTTCCTACAACTACAAAATGGAAGACAAAGGTTTTCCTTCAAATGAAATCTGTTGTGCATAAATAGTTCTTTCAATAAGGTCAGGTACATAGTTTCGGAAATGTTAGTAGTTTTCGTGCAATAGTGCATGCAATTTTGGCAATTTAAAAAAATTACAAAAACAAGTTTTTTTCAAAAATGGCTCCAAATTTTTTCTTTAATTTGTAGTAAGGTTTAGTGCCATACAAACCCTATGCTGTGACATAAACGCCATATTGCTGTATGCTTTTGTTTTTTCAAAAATGCAATTGTTTTGACTTGTCTCTTACGTCTTTAAAACTTACATTAAAGGTGATTTCTTTGCATTATTATATTTATGAGCACATGTGCTTTAAATGATGTCAAATAAAGTTTCTCAAAAACTCACCAGTTTTCTGCAAAAATTAGCACAAGATTCGGAATTTTCAGAAACATTCAAACACCATTTTCTCAAAAATAGCTCCAAATTTTTCCTTCAAAGTTTTCCAATAGATAGTGCTACTTGCACTGTTTGTTATGACGTAAAGTTCGTTTTCGTGTATTCATATGTGTTTTCAAAAATTGCACAAATGTAATATTCTTGAAATACTTCTCTTGCCGCTAATATGGACATTTCCATCGATTTGTATGCATTATTACATTTGTGAGTGAAAATCTTGAAGTAATGATTCAGTAGGGCTAGGAC
Organism: Teleogryllus occipitalis; assembly: GCA_011170035.1. Classification (NCBI taxonomy): domain Eukaryota; kingdom Metazoa; phylum Arthropoda; class Insecta; order Orthoptera; family Gryllidae; genus Teleogryllus; species Teleogryllus occipitalis. The sequence continues at coordinate 166,807 of BLKR01002798.1, forward strand.
TGTAAAAATGTACTAGGGGTGACGCTAGATGCAGCTGGCCAGAGAATGGAGCACGACCTTAAAGTCAGACCACACCAAGAAAATAAGTACGGGAAATTCTGTGCCATTCTGTTGCACCTCTAGTTTTAGTTTTGACGGCGAGATATGACGACCACCTACCCGTCGGTCGCAAGGGTTTCTTTTCTCTCCAGTTGTCTCCGACAGCAGTGCACCACAGACCATGGCAGGATTAAGCTTTAAGCTTACGACATGTGTAGTAGAGTGGTGCATATGTAAGTAACAGGAGAGGATGGCAGAAGAAAGAAGAACATATTCCGCGCAGTCCCCGTCGTTTGTTAGAGCATTTCTCTGGCATTAGCCTCAGTATTAATCATAGAAACCACTGGAAACTATTGATCCGAGCTGCCATTTGCTAGAATTCTTCTCGAGACAGCTCCCTACACGGCCAGTGTCAAAACTCCAACACCGACATGACTCGAACCTTAAGCCCTCCAAGTCAGTCACTACAAACTCAGAATAATGACTGGTAGCGGTAGCTAAGTGCATCAACTGATGTCACTGCAGCGCCTCTGACCGGGAGGTCCTAGGTTCTCACTCCCCAAGGAGGCAGAATTTTCGACACTAGCTTTTCAGCTAGGTCGAATTCAGTCGTTGTCTGGAGGAGAATTCTAGCAGCCGGCTGCTCTGATCGGGAGTTTTCCGTGGTTTCTCCGATCAACACCAGGCGAATGCCGGAGCAGTACCCTAACAAACGGGCCACGAACCGCGCGCGATCTGTCCTTCCTCTTCCTTGTTCTATCCTCTCCTCTTACACACTAACATGCACCACACTACCACATATTCCGGGAGACCGGTCGGGGGCTTAGAGCTTGTCCCGGCTGGGGCGGTGCCCCGTTGGTGGGAGAGTCCTGGTTAGGGGGAAACACCACTAGCCGACGGTAGGTCGGCGCCGGATCTCGCCATCCAGCGGGGGAAGATCATCGCCATCTCCCGAGAAAAAAACATGTACCGCACTAACGGGACTAATGACCGAAGCAGTTGACCCGCCCGGAAACACGAAAAAAATCAATCAATCAAACAGAACAATGCTGACTCTGTACAAAAATCAGATGGTACCAGGTACTGCACTTCATCTTCCCCTCCTCTTCCATCTTCACCGATCTGTTCCCCCATCCCCACCACCGAGTTAATGGACTCGTTACTCCCGAACAACGACGCCTAACCTTAATGAGGGCTATTAGCGTAGTACGTCTCTTTCAAAGACCGACAGAGGGGGATATTTCACAGCGCGCTCCGGGGGCTAAAAAACGCAACTCGAGAATGAGATGGAGTCTTCCTCGGCGCCTGGGGACTTGCCGCTCCTCGCTCCCCCGTTACACGGAGAATCAATATTCGGACGCTCCAGCGCACGGTGGACGGAGTGGGCGACCAGAGGTCAAAATTCAATTGAATTTGATTGATTGATTGATTGATTGATTTTTTCATGTTTCCCGGCGCGTCAACTGCTTTGGTCATTAGTCCCGTTAGTGTAGTGCATATTTTTCTCGGAGATGGTGGTGATCTTCCCCCGCTGGATGGCGAGATCCGGCGCCGACCTACCGTCGGCTAGTGGGGTTTCCCCCTAACCAGGACTCTCCCACCAGCGGGGCAACGCCCCAGCCGGGACAAGCTCTAAGCTCCCGACCGGTCTCCTGGAATATGTGGTAGTGTAGTGCATGTTAGTGTAAGTGTGTGTGAAAGGGGAGAGGATAGGACAAGGAAGAGGAAGGACTGAGAGATTGACCGTATGCATGAGTTATAGATTTCAGCGACATTCGCCTGGAGTTGATCGGAAGAAACACGAAGGAGATCGTGCAATTCAGTCGCCCTCTAACATTGTATTATTTTAATTCCACTGTTAAATGATTGGTTTCTTTTTTGATGATCAATGTAGTCTCTACGTGTGTAGAAATAATTACGCAGGAAAATATATTTTACTTGGCAGTTAAACTTCTGCAACGGATTTAATTGTTTAATGTCCTTTGTCTATGTAATGTAAAATTACGTACATCTATTATATGTGGATCTCTTAGTGAGATGTTGGTACATTCACACTCGATGGATACAATTTCTAGACATTCTATTTGCAGATATTTGTTCGGGATGATCCCACCCTTAATTCAGTTCTGACAAACAATTCACATTCTTTGTATAAATAAATGGTAAAATTCCAAGTTCAATGAATAGAGGCTTACAGGAATCACATGGATGGCATAATCTTTTCTGATGTCTTCGTACTTTAGAACTTTCGGCCTACGGAACAGCAGCGCAAAGGTGAGCTTCTTTACAATGTGACGTATCTCTATGAACCACAACTTTTCTTTGTAAGGTAAAATATTTAAATGGAGCCTTATATTTTAAGGTTTCGAGAAATTCATCAAATTTCCAATACCGTTTGAACGTGGGGGAAATGTCATTTTTGAGCGCAAAATACATTGGCCGCATTAAGAATATGTAAAACTAACAACAAATTGCAAGTTGAGATACGTCATTTTGGAAATCAGTTCTTCAATTCTATTGATTGAGAAATATATCTTTGTCCACATTTTTATCAATCCGGAGCATCGTACAATTTCTTGAGTACCTATGTATTAACGTATGTCAAATAACGAACTAGAGGAAATTTTAACTTCCAAGAGCTTTTTTTCGACCGTTTATCACCTTCCAAGCTTCCATGATTTGTTTTTATTTCGCGGGGCGAAGATTAGCTGGTAATTGGTAGATTCGCGATGTGCTTGTCTTGATGGGAAGTGATTAACTAAAGTAGCGACTGTGTTTTCATGTGGACTAATGGGGATGGAAATTATTGAGGTCAAATTTCGAGTGTGAGAATCGCTTATGCTACTGATGTTTTTCTTGCAGTCTAAATTTTTCGGCCACGTAATAGTAGGATTGAAATATGAATTTAAGAAAATTACATAAGAATTAAATTTGGACATAAACGGACATTTTCACCGAAAAAAAAATTCCGGCGTGTTTGAGAAAATGCCGTTTGAGAATGTGTGAAAATGCGGAATTTTGAGCTCATCTTGAGAGGAACCTTTTGAGTTTTCGAGATATTTCCTCAGAAATAATTTCAAGTTCTTAAACACAGAAATATAATAATGGAAACACATAATGTAAGTGTTGAGGTTAGAGATATAAAAAAATTACATTAGTGTATTGTTTAAAAAATCAAAATACTAGATCAAAATGGTTTTTAAGACTTGTTCTACAGTACAATTCGCACTATTTGTACAAAACTCTGAAAGGAAAAATTGGATTGGATTCTTGAAAAGTTGTTTTTAATATTGCTCGTATTTCAATTAAAATTATGTGAAATCTACTAGTATTTTCAAACAAATATATGTGGCATTAACTGAAGGATTTATTGTGGAGAACAAATTTAATTTGAGGAAAGAATCATAATTTTCAATAGTGTAGCTGTAAGAGGGGGTCCAAAAATGTCAAACATTTTAAATTTTCAAAAATTCAGAGGAAAAATCTGACATATGCCATATTTATAAGTGTATACTCTTACTTTAATTTAAAGAAAATGTTTGGAGACTTTATAGAAAGTTTTGAAAATGCTCTTGGGGCTTTATGTAAAGTATCCCCAAAATTCAAGATTAGGCAGACGGATGTTTTTAAAACAACAAAATTGGTATCTTGGGACCCCAAAACATCTATTTCTATTAAGGCTAAATGTACCGACACTAGTTCCATTTGTCGCCACCACGTGGCAGCACCAAAATAAGCAAAATTTACTAGACCGATAACGTCTGAACAAATTGTCCGATTTTCGATCTGTAAACGGCATTGGACTCCTTTTTAAAATAGAATTCACGCTACGATGCCGTTTTTTCAAAAAATATTTCCAAAAAAAACAATTTAAATGATTTCTCATAGTTTCGGGAAGAAATTAAAAAATGTGGGCTTATAGCGCGATGACGACGTGCTTCCTGAATCAATGTTCAAAATTAAAACATCTTTAAAAACCTGGTTTAGAAACATCGATCAAGTTCGTGCGGAAGATAATTTGTTTTGACAGTGGCCGTGATTGTTAATTTATAATTACGATTTAGACAAAACGGCAAAAGAAAGTTTTCAGGCTTAGTTTCGCTGTTATTCTTTTTACTATCGCCCAGGGTCATCTTATGGAGTCACAACTTCCTCAAATGGGTACAGGAAGGTGTGCGAGAGACCTTACACCTAGAGTGCTTGCGTTGGCCGCCTCTCTGCGTACGGTAGGACATACGCAGGAAATGAGAGAAAAATGGGGTCATTTCTTGGGCTGAAGATAGTCTACTGGATGAGGATGTTACAATAACCGTTCGCTTTATTCGAACACATGTATTGACAGTGGTATAATGCAATCTTATTTCATATTTTAACTTTTTTATAAAATCGTGATTATCGGTTCTTTTCATTCACAACAACTCATCAAGCACATCGATAATAAACATCAGGTTTTATAAATGTTTCATTTTTTTACGAAATATGTTCATGTGTCTATACAAAATCTATGTTTTGAAAATATCAACATCAATGTTGCATCCCTATTCTCGACACCTAGATGAGGATCACCGATTTAATACGTTTGCATTCTGATTCCCTAATATGAGGTTTATCAGTGACTGGTATGCTACGTTTTACTAGTAGCATATAAATCTTATAAATTGAATTGCTACCCGATTAAATATTGCTGATAAGCGTGTACGATGTTTAGAAAAATGGTATCTTAATGTAGAAATGTAAAAGTTGCCGAACTTTATAACAAAACATAATTTATCCCCCTCATAGACGGATATTCCTCTTCTAGTGTGGTGTTCCTGTGTAAGGGTTAAAGTTGTATTGCTTTCATGACAATTTAATGCATTAAAAAATACATACATATGTCACAATACAATGATTTACACTACATCCTTTTACATTATCATTTACGTAGTTTGTATCAAAATGACGCGCCGGGAATTACTTTTTCCAATCTTCAAGTTTATACAAATATAACAGAATAATTTTATATCAATATAACTTACTAAGTAAGCTGGGACATGTCACGATTCTTAATATTAGATTTTAATGTTTGTTACAGTGTTGGATTCAGGATGCATCTCGCCTGCGCGCTATTTTACCACTTCTTCAATTTTGTCCGAAAGTAAGAAAACAGTTTTAAAATTTTACTTGGGAAAACAGATTGATCAGGTGAAGTCTATCAAGGAGACAAACGCCGTTTTAAGATCAAAAATCGAGTCGCAGGATAAAAGAGCTCTTGCCTAATTTCGGCTCATTCTTTCTGGTAGTGGAATGATAACGTAAGATCTTAGAAATAAAATGTATGTAAAATAAGATGTTAGGACATGGAATATTGGTGATATCTACACAATTAGTTCAATTTTCTTTTTGAAATCAGTTTCCAAATCGGAATTGATATTTTGAGTAGTGCCTCAAATAACTTTTTGATGGTATTCGAAGGAAGACGGAAATATGTGAACAAGATATATAGTTTTATACGACTATTACAGATGATATGAGACCGTTTGGTTGTGTTACAGCATCACTAGTTTGATAAGTGGAGAAAAATATATTGAGATTGAAAGGGACGAAAAAGGACGAACCGACTGCCCGGCTTGCCTGCCTGAGAGCACGGCCTCCTCCCGTGCCGCCCTCCTCTTGAGGCCGCCGGGTTTGGCCGTTCGGCCGCGTCGAGGGAGCCTCCAAAAGGGTCGGGTGACGCAAGCGTGAAGCGGGGAAGGGGGGAGGTAGTTTTTCCGAAATTTCACTTTACGCCGCTCCTATTCATCCGATTTGCATGATTGATACGGCGTTGGATTCAGGAAGCACGTCGTCATCGCGCTATAAGCCCACATTTTTTAATTTCTTCCCGGAACTATGAGAAATCATTTTAATTTTTTGGGGGGAAATATTTTTTGAAAAAACGGCATCGTAGCGTGAATTCTATTTTAAAAAGGAGTCCAATGCCGTTTACAGATCGAAATTCGGACAATTTGTTCAGACGTTATCGATCTAGTAAATTCCGTGTGATAGTGCTGCGATCTATTGATTTTTCCTATAAGTATTTTTCGGTGCATTTAGCCTTAAAATCTCGAAATATATTTTCCACAGCGCTTCGTAACTGTCTTTAAATCTCGCACATATCTCCGTCTATATGCAGGTATAAGCAGAAAGTAAAATCAGGGAATATAGGGGATAACAGTCCGTTGTAGCTAAGGCCTCCTGACCGCATGAGGTCTTAGCGTTGGCTTGTTATTTAGAAAGACAATTGATTCAAGCAAGACAGATGGTATGTGACCTCCAGAAGATATGATCGATTTTAGAATTGTTAAAAACATGGCGAAAGAACCAGAAAATATGTTTTTATTGGTTGTATTATGTGGATTAATAGAAATTGTGAGCGCACAATACTGAATTCAAGATTGTCAGAAAATTGCCATTGATTTGTATTACAGGCTAAAGTACGTTGTATTTCATTAAGCTAATTAAGAGTTTAGTCCTCTTTCTATTGCAATATATCATGATTTTGTAAATATGGTATGTACATTTCTAAATGATTGATTATAATAGTAAAATAATATTATGAATCACAATTTAATTATTATATGATCACTCATTATAATCATAGTGAGTTATTATAATATAAATATTTTAAATTGGTGTATTTTATGTTCAATTGATTGTTGTATTGGTTGATGTGTGAATTATCTCAAAGTGTTCAAATGTATAAACACTCGCATCCATTTTGTATTTCAAATGAAGATACGTTTCACGTGCGTTTCGCGTTTCGTAAAACAGAGAGCAATAATGCTGAAGATTACATTGCTGAAAATACATATTAATATGATTACAATGCTGAAGATACATATTAACTATGTTTAACGTGTTACTCGAAAAAATATTATTCCTCTGTAAATGCTACCGATATCGTATCGATAACGCACCGATGCAGTACTGATACAATACCGATGTCGTACTGATACTGTACGATACCGTACGATACCGTACCGTACCGATAACGTACGTGCATGCAACCGAAAGGCGACGAAATCAGAAAGCCACCCACCGCTGTCGTTTGCACCAGCAGAGTGGAACGGCGGCGATGTGTTCCCGTTTTTGAGTGCAATTCCGTAGCCTTTTATATTTCTCGCCTTACTAACTAAGCAGTAGATATAACGTATTGTAATCATACGGCGGGAAACGGCGATTTTGTGACAGAAAAACCCTTATCATCGGGCCCTGATCAAGAAAAAGTGGATACATCTTGTTCCTTTTTCTGTAGTAAATTGTTTCCTCCAATATGTTGGGCAGTTAGAATCCCCGTTTTGTAGGTCCTGACCCACACAACCGCACAACTTTTCTTGACCGATGATCTTGTTCCCCCCAGTCTTGAGCAATAAACAGTTGAAGGCAATAGCTTGCAGCGAGCTGTGATGAGAACATTCCAAACACATCTTCATTGGCGCGTAATAAAATCTATTTTCTGTTGAAACTGAGAACTCTTGGTCGTATTTTTCTAAACAATATCTAAACAAATAGTCAAAGCAGATTTAGATCCATCGCAGGAGATACCTCGAACTCCTGGGAAAATTAGAAATCAATTTATTGAGAAAGTAGCAAAGACATGACTGATATTCCAAAGTTCGGCATTGCTTCATAAAATCTAGCGACCGATGTCGTAACTAATACCCCCATTCAACTTACATTTCTCCAAGCCACCGGTCAAGAAAAGTTGCGCGATTAATACCGAAAACTATTGACCGTCACGTCTGTCTGTTGTCTGTGATCGACGCAGGCGCCTAAAATGTTCAAAATGTTCATATGATGTTCCCAAAAATTGATATCCCGTCCGAAGGAACTCGATTCTCTGCAAGTTTCAAATGGATATTTTGATTTTTGTAGGGATGTTACATGAAACCTCAACATTTTCGGAATTTTCTTAAATGTAAATTGGTATAATTCGGTTAAAGTTTGTGCACGGTCAGTATGTTTGTGTATTGAAGTGTTAGAAATTCGCATGGAAGACCATTCTGCTAATTCGCAACTTCCATCCACTGATGGTGTACGTAGACCCACCCAGCTCACAGCTCCAAGGAAAAGCCGCTGCTTGCTCTTTTCTCTTTGGAGCTGTAAGATAGCCGAGGCAGGAGATAACGTCATAGTTGTATCGCTCAGCAGTATGCGGGGGGGAGGAGGTGGGGGGGGGGGGGCTCTTGCGCATCGTTCCGACTTCAGCCAATGAGCTTCAGACGCCAGTCTGCGTCACAATATTAGCGGGAATTTTAAATGCAGCCTGATACCAAATTTATCACCTCGTTACAAAACCGTGTTTCAATAACACATTTATGAAGAATTTCTTTTAATTATTGTATCATGTACACCTTCATGTTTCTCAACACTATTCGCTCTCCATGCAAAATGGCGGCCAGCGTCTGACTTTTCAAGCGAAGTGCCCGTACTGTGGTCCCGTGGTTCGTGACGCAAACTGGTGTTGCGCAGAACCAGCTAAAATCGGTGCACCGAAGTAACTCACCCATATCTTTCCACCATGTTATGCCGCATAGTAGGCCCCGTCTTCTTTCAGTGGAGTATTTTTTTTTATTTCAAGAACTGAAACTGTCTCACTGCTCCGGTAAAGGATATTACGACAGAAAAGCAGTAAATTGTGCTTGTATTATTTATTGAAACATTTGCTCATTACGAACATATACTCGTAATTTGAAAATTAAAGTCTTCGACAACTTGCAATACAGCATGGAAAGAAATGTATCTTTTTGCAGATTCGGCAGTTATGTCAACAGTTTACTTTTAATTTGCTCAATCACGTGGCGAAATTTAATTTGAAATGAAATTATTCAGTTAATTATGATAAACATTCTGAAGATTGTAAAGCAATTTTTGCCGTTCTTAAAAACAATAACTGAAACTTACGTTTCAGAAAGTAAGTTATGGATATATTTTGATATACCTATGTTGTTTAAGGTAATTGTATGGTTGACTAGATTCTACAACTCGAGCATTTAGGACAAATGTATAATATAGAAAAAAGTACCGGTAAGTAATAAAATAAACTTCTTTTGTACTGCATTAATCTTCTGTTCAAATAACATGGATACATTGTATATTCAAAAGTTACTTGAGATGCATTGCTTTTCAGAACTCTGAAAACTGCCTTACGTTCTTAAGAATACTTGTAACATTTAGCAACATTATGAAGTGTACAATATCCCTGCAAATTCGATTTCGTCATGTGATTGAACACGTTTTAGCAAACTAAACATTTGACAGAGCTTCCGTGTCTTGCAAAAATATATTTACTTCCCATGCTGTATTGAAAATTGGTGATGTTATTTTTTAAATTTTAAATTACGAGTATATGTGAATATGTAATGTATAAATGCGTACTTTATGTCATTAATTGAAGGAGAAAATCGGAGTATGTAATACACATTTTAACTAATTTCGTGGTTTGCTGGTAACATGTTAATTTCAAATTTATTCAAAAATTCCTAATTTCAAAACGCATCACAAAATTACTGCAAGTAAATAACCTAAATGACCGCATTATATAGGGGGTTGTTATAATTAAAGCCCTACACCTCAAACTTTAAAAACATGCTGACACTGACTTCGCCCAACCGTGAATCTGCTAGTTACATGCTAATGATCCGTGTACGTGGTATTTAAATGGTGAAAAACGAAGAGGTGATAAACGGGCAAAAACCACTTCGGCGCCTGTAGTCTTTGAACACCTTGTTTTAATCACCTCTCCCGCCAACCAAGCAGCCTCTTTCCGTGATATTTTCTCACGATGGTTCCGTCCAAGTTTTAAGAACACGGATATCTCCTTTCAAGAAAATTTCTCCGATTATCGTTCTTCGGGAAGAATGTATTTTAAAAAAACGTAATTAATTACTAATTTTTGGAGATGAGTTCAATAACTTCATTTGTATGATTAGGTGTATCTGTAATTTATGATGGTGTACAAGAAAGTGAAATAAATCATGTTCATAAAATAGGCATGCCTACCCATTAAAGAAACCAAAATATGTTACAATATTGAGAGAAGTTTGCATTTTTTGTTTTTTTAAGTAATTAAGAAAAAACAATCCAATTATATAAAAGCACTTAATAACTTAAAATGTTTCCTGCAGACTGGCACTATTATTCTTGTATCAGTCTCCTTTATAATATCTACAGTAT